>PPKZ03000057.1:0-50285 GCA_003707675.3 Ambrosiozyma philentoma
ATTGATTGATTGATTGATTGATTGATTGTTTAGTTGACTAATTGTTGGGAAGAATTAATCAGTACTCAAAGGAAATTGTCTCCGTATTATATAATACCTAGTCCATCTACATTCCATTCATTAGTAGGATATTAAACAAGACGTAACGTAACGTAACGTAATTTATTTTAATAAGAATGCTACAGGGGAAATTCATACAGATATTCATTCATTACATTAGAATAAAGATAAGAAAAGCATAAGGAGAAACTAATCTACTATGACAGAAAGCGGGGATTCTTTGTGGTAATGAATGATACAGGAGCAAACCTTCATAGTTTTTGCTGACATGATTCAACTATTGTAGTGACAAACTTGATGAGAATGCTCACAGGAGTCCTGACAGGATCACATACTAGTGTGACAAACTTGACGAGAATGCTCACAGGAGTCCTGACAGGAGTCCTGATAGGATCCCACCCTAGTGTGACAAACTTAATGGGAATGCTCACAGGAGTCATGACAGGATCACATACTACTGTGACAAACTTGATGAGAATGCTCACAGGAGTCCTGACAGGAGTCCTGACAGGAGTCCTGACAGGATCCCACCCTAGTGTGATAAACTTAATGGGAATGCTGACAGGAGTCATGACAGGATCCCACACTAGTGTGACAAATTTGATGGGAATGCTGAAAGGGGTCCTCATAGGATCACATACTACTGTGACAAACTTGATGAGATAACAGGCCAGACCGCCGCCGGTCCCAGTGGGGTGCCACGAGCGCGAGCGTGAGCACGAGCGTCAAGAGCGCGCCGCTACCAACTAGACTTAACAACGACACCCCCACAAAAAAAACAAGGCAAACTCCTAACAAACTAAACTACCAAGAAACAAACACAACACCGAATCACAGGGGGTGAACATTCATAGGAGGGCATTGGATGGTAGTGAACATCAGAGGAGGGTTGAAAGCCAGTCTTTTGAATCACATGAGGGAAACAGTCACCTTCAAAACTGTCGAAAATTGGAAATGAAGGCAAACTCCTAAACTCCTACTCCTATACCCATTAGATGACAAAAGCATGAGTGGAGCTGATAGAGCTGAAAATTTCTTCATGACATATCTTTGTGTAATTATCTTTGCAGGATGTTTCTTCTATTACAAGTTAAGATGGAAAACCAGAACTGTTAGACCGGAGGATATGGATTTTAGTTATGGTAAAGAATGGGACAACATTGAAAAGATGGAAGAAATGCAATACGCACATAAGTGGGGTTCAAAGAAAGGTAAATTGGATACATTTCTCGAAAAATATTTTGCTTAGTTTCTTTACTTTATTTTTTGGCCAAACTACTTTCTTACGTTTACCTTTTTTACTTTTCATTTTAGTCTACACATACTTGCGGAATTGTTGATGGAACAACTGCTGAATACAAATAAATAAATTTAATAAAGGAAATTTGTGAAGGGGCCATATTCACCTTCTTGATTTCATTGAGCAGACTTTATTGAAATAATAATTAAATAAATATATAAAAATAATGCCAAAAACTCATAATCTAATCTTTGTATCTACGCCAGATCCTTGATACAAGATTTCCATTTCAAATGAGCCAACATATATTTTCATTAGAGCATAAGAGTCAACTTCCAAATTACCATTCAACGCAGCTCTTAGGATGTCCGCTCCTATCCCTGAACCTGCATAACTAATGGGAATTCTAGGAGTGTGATAAACTCCTGGTGGTATAATTAGTAATTGTAGTTTGCTGATGTAACCCAAAGTTGTGCCATCGTGTGAAGCTTTACCTTCCAAAATCTGAATTCTCACTTCTTGATTATCAATTGGATTATAAACAGTTAACTGCATGTCCGAAGTCATTATATGCATTGTTGAATCAACCAAGAACATAGATTTATGTGGTGTTTCCTTCTTGTCCTTAGATGGCTTAACTTCTTCATCATTGTCAACCGGACTATCAATTTGAGGTAATTCTAAACTAAAAGATAATTGAGAGAATAATTTGGAAAGACTAGGGGAATTATATATGGAATCATTTTTACCAAACAATGTAATTTCAGGATTTAATCCAGATGCCAAACGGCCAACCATTTCATCGATAACAATTCTTTCCATCTCGCTATG
The DNA here is from genome assembly GCA_003707675.3 of Ambrosiozyma philentoma. Taxonomy (NCBI): domain Eukaryota; kingdom Fungi; phylum Ascomycota; class Pichiomycetes; order Pichiales; family Pichiaceae; genus Ambrosiozyma; species Ambrosiozyma philentoma. The sequence goes on from PPKZ03000057.1 coordinate 2,132, forward strand.
AACTTCCAATACTAAAGTTGAGGTGAAATTATTGAATTCATTAGTTGTGCCTATTCGAAACTGATCAAGAGTAATAGCGCCAATATCGGATCCGTTAAAGTTGAGTCCAAACTTAGAAGTAATTGAATTATCAATGCCGATATGAAATGGATCTCTTACTCCAAAATCAATAAGCAATTCTAGTCTATTCTCAGTGGAATCTAATAATGACATTGTATTTAGCTTTGCTCTTAACCGATCAATTAATTCATTTGGACTAGAGGAGCTAATTGAAATCGAGTGGTTAGCAATAACAGAGTGTAGTGTTGTGTTTAAGAACTCGGATCTTAAACAAGTTGAAAGGTTTGTATGAAAACTTATCTCAACATCTTCTTCATTCAAGACACTGCGAATTAAATCTGCAGTTTGGTTATAGTCTTCAATAATTAATATTGAGTCTCGTATTCTTCCAATAAATGAGTGGGGATCGAAAGAGCCTGTAGATAAATGATCAACATTGAATTCCGCAACCTTGATGTTCTTGTTAAAGATAGATATGGTACCCCAAATTGAATCAATCGTAAAGTTTGGGATACGCCTAAACTGTTTTGGTAAATTAACTTTGCCATTGAAATTTGACGACACGGATAGTTGACCATCCTCAATTTCTGATTCAAGGCCAGTAACTGTGAAGTTGGAAAGAGGATGATTTGGCACAGGCAGTTGAATCTTAGAGACTGGAAGTTGAAATCTTAATCTAAGCAACCTAACCAGTCTACTTAGCCACCCAGGTAGACTGTTATTGTTGGTTTCTTGGCCTGATATTATAAAATTAAGTGTATCATCATTGAAAAATGATTTAACGGTTTTAGCAATTGGTGAAAGACCATCCTTACAAGAAGCAGAAAGGTTTTTATTTATGCTAGGAATTTGGAAAGATAATGGAACATTGCATTCATCACCAGGAATTAAATTAAATTGTTTTATGAACAAATTTGAAAGAAAATAATTTGAATCATGTAAACAACCTGGAATCTCAATATTAAAATTCAATGAAGGAACATCTTTAAATTGCACAAACTTCAAAAGTGAATTAGCAGGTAGAAGTAATGATGTATTAGCAAGAATAATATTATCTTCAATTGTATCAAATGTGGCTTCTCTAATTGAAATTTCAGAAATTATTCTCTGAATTAATTGTGATTTGTTGATTTCAAGTTCAATTTCCTGATTAACATTAACAGACTTTAAATTCAAGTAGGAAGATTTCAACCCTGTTCGAAGGCTCAGTTTCAGTTTAATATCAGATATCTCGCTGTCACCATCCTCCAATAATTTGTTTATTAAATTAGCAGTAGTAGTGGGAATAACATCGACATTGCAACTAAAATGTAATTGAGAAACATAACCATTTTGTAAATTAATTTTAAATTCTTCGCCACTAAGATCAACATTTAAAACATGATCTATGGTTGAATCATCAACCGACAGTAGTATTGGAATGGTTGTAGTTGGCGATAACGTAATAATACCTAACCCACTAATTTGTTTCATTAAAAACTGTCGATAGGTGTTCGTTATTTGTGAATAATTGAACACCATTGATCCCTTTATTTCAACATTAGCACCTAATTGGTGTAGTTGAGTGACATTCAAGCTGTCAATTTCATAAACCAATGAGTCGGTTATACTTTCATTGATTGTAAGATGAATAAAAATTGCATTACTTAAAACAAAGGCTAGTAATAAAATAATAATGGAAATGAAAGTGTTGACGATTAGCCTTCCATACTTACTATTACTTAATGGTAATTCATCTAGTAAGTATTCTTGTGAGTCTATTGATGATAAGGATGGTGTGTGTATACTGTCGTATCTGTGTAATTCATTGGACCTTGCTGTCGCTGGTGATAGTAGTAATGGTTGTCTTTCTTCGTCGAATGGTTCCAGAGTGGGTCTTAAAGATTCTTCAAATTCACCATTTATCATAGTGTCTGTGTCACTTTGTATCCTTTCTAGATGAAGGAATAAGTTTGTTGTCTTCAGAAAGGCTACTGTTAAGAAGCATCGGGCTTCTTCTTTTTGTTAACGCACCTTATCGTATCATGTAGATCGCCCGTGATATTACGTAAGCAGAACAAACTAGGAATAACAGTCAAACTTAATTTTATACAATCAAGTACAAGAATAAATTAAATTTAATAAATAAAGCAATAACACACTAGCAGAGAGATAAAACATCATGAGGAAAAGGAAAATAGAAACTATGATAATACATCTATGTATAATTTATAAAATGTGAATAAAAGCAAAAAAAAAGAATGGGAGTAAAGCACTCTAATTATAATTTAGAATCAATATAATCGTCATCTAAATAATCACTTAAAACTTTTGCACTTGGGGCTTTGGTCAAAGGAACTTGACATTTCCATTCTCCTGTTTGACCAATAATTGCATTATTCGAATCTTCTTTAATAGTAGAATAATCAGTATTTAAATCATTTGAAATATGGTTAACTAACTCTTCAGTGTATTTAAAATCAGGGAAAGCTTTAACAAAGAATTCATCTGAAACGACTACTTTAACAATTTCCGAGTCAAATTTTGTATGTTCTTTAATTATGCTATCAACAGCAGAATCAATTTCATTATGTGGATATTCAATTGAATCAAACTCAGGATAATTATAAATGAAGTTTGAAATTGACGATTTAACAATTGTTGAAATCGATTGTTCCGGAACAACTTGAGATTGTAAATGAACAACTAAAGAACCATGAGACTGTTTATTCAAAATCATATTGGAATAATATTTCTGCAATTCAGCTAAAGTAAAGTTGTTTAAAATTTGAACATCTGTTTCACGTCTGTCGAAATCATAATAACCTGTAGCAATTCTATTCCAAAATCTAGATCTTTCTTCTCTTAAATTCTTGACTTTTTGTTGCTTTTTAGAAATAACAGATCTAACATATTTATTAAATTCTTCTTCAGACATTGAATTGATCTTGTGACCCATTTTAATTAAAAATTTATTAATTCTGGTTAATAAATAGGCAGTTGGTCTTTCACTTTGAATTAGTAATCTTAAACCAAAAGTGGTTCTTGTTTCTCTTAATCCGGAAAATACAACATAACCTAATTGTTCATTTGTTCTTAATCTATTGAAAAAAGGTTCATGCATAATCTGTCCAATCAATTCAGCCATAACCCTTCCAGATTTATCATTGGCAATTTCACCACATTGTAAAAATACTTCAATACAAGAATTAATGTTTTTAGGGTCATCATTTCTTTTAATATAATGATAAGTATGATCTTTTGGTAAATTTAACGATCTACCTCTTGTAAATTGAGATTGAGTTAAATTTAAAGATCTTGTTAATTGCTTTTCAACGTATTGACTAATTGTAATTGCGTGTTTTTTAGAATAATTACCAACAATTAAAACTTCAATGAAACAGATATTTAATAAATTAGCAGCGTAATACTTTAATGAATTAAAATTAACCATATCTAAAGAATCAATTTCATCATCAACTAGCCAAGAACCCTCATTAATCAAACCCGAAATAATTGGCCCAACTTGATTGTAAGGAACAGAGTAGCCAAAGTTTTTCAAAGACTTGGATAGTTTTTCTTTGATAGCATCAAATCTTAAATTTCTTTCCTTATTCCAAATTTGATCAATCTGATTTGGATCGGTAAAGGTGATTAATCTGTTAACAACATCATCTAATAGATTTTCTAATTTGTGTGAATAACCAATAACATCCATTGATAAACCTTCTCTTGCAACGTTAACCTCGTATGATAAACCAGCAATGGAAGCTAAATAAGAAGTTGAATTTAAATCATCATCCAACATTTCGACGAACAAAGACATTAATAAAGAATTCAAAGGAGTTGAAGTTGAACCTGGCAAATTAAATTTCAAGGTAACAGCCGACCTTGGACCACCTAATTTTGTATTAACTTTATACCAAATCTTAGAATCATTGTTAGTTTGAATTAATTTTGGAAATACAATTGATGTGGGATTATTATCATCTTCAACCAATGCAAAATCAGTCGGAATAAAATTATTTCTTTCAGGTAATGAATAAGCATCATTAAGACCTAAACCCCTATAATAAATATTATTTAACTCATTAATTAAAGTTTCATCTAATTTATTTGAAATATATTCAGTGCCATACCATTTTTCTTTTTGAATATCTTTTGAATTGGAATCATTAAAAATTTCTTTAGCAACTAACATTGTTCTAAAATTTGAGGGATTTAAATAATTTGAAAACTTTGAAATTAAGCTTGGATCATAATCTCTTATTAAAGTTGAACTTAATAAATATTCAGGTGGGATAGAATGAATTTCAGGTGGGTTTGACTCATTTATTGGATCATCAATTTTAACATTATAAAATTGCAAGTTATGCAAAGAACCAGCTAATCTTGAAGCAGTACCAGAAGCGCCTGACTTTTGTCTAAATTTAAAAGCCGATGAAGCTTGATCCTGCATTTCTTTAAAAATCCAATTTTGAGGGCCTTGTAATTGTAGCATTTTAATGTATTTGAAAATATCCTTAATAATCTCTTGATAATTACTTAACCCTATTGAAGTTAATTCAACTTCAACAACAAAATCTGAATAACCAGGAGAAACATTAACATTACCCGCAGATAAACCATTGGCCCAACCTTTTTCTTTTAAATTATATAACAGAGAACCTTTTGACTCATGGCCTAATAAATGAGATAAATATTTACAAGGCAAGGACTTCCAAAAAGGTTGAGAATCTGGGATTGGGAAAGATAATTGTAAAGATCTTGACTCCATAATTGGTTTTGCCTTAATAAAATTTCCAACATATTCCTCAGAATCAAAGGGAGAAGGAGCAAAAATAGGTTTTGAAACATCTTTATTAACAATTGGGGAGAACTTCTCAACTGTCCATTTCTTTAGAGTGTCAATTGGTTCATTTGAAACAACTACTAATCTCATTAAATTGGAGGAATATAACTTATCATGAAATTTCAATAATTCGTTTCTAACATCAAGACCTTGATCCAAAGGAGTCTCACCTAAAGTAATTTTATTACCAGTTGAAAAACCATTATAAGGATGTTTCGGATTAGTAGTCGATTTTGATAATTGATACAATCTCCAGTTATCATTTTGCAAATTCTTCTTATTTTCGGAATCGACAGCTTTAATTTCTCTATCTTTACAAGAGGGGTCAAACGTTGGAGAAATGAAAAATTGGGCAAATCTATCTAGAGCACCTTCCATTGCATGATTAGCGATTTCAAAGTAATAGTTTGTATGAACAGAAGAAGTGAAGGCATTTGAAAACCCTGAATTTTTGGATAAATAGGAAGAATATTCATTCTCCGAAGGATATTTGGCCGTTCCCATGAATAGCAAGTGTTCACAGAAATGAGCTAAACCTGGTAAATTTTTAGGGTCATTGAAAGCACCAACGTTGACATCCAAAGCAGCAGCAGACTTATCTGTAGTTGGGTCATTGATCAACAAGGCGATGAGCTTGTTTTCCAACTGGATAATCTCGTACTGCCTGTTATCAATGTCAGGCTTTTCCAGGTTGTTAGAAATAACGGTGAACTTTGAGGTCGTCATTGAGGAGTCTGTGGATTTGGTTAGTAAGATTGCTGTGAGCACCACCAACAGGGAGTAGAGCAGGTACGTACAATTGCAAAGAGGAAATCTGTCGATTCTGGTGAGTCTCTTGAGCCCTTTGTGGAACACGGGCCGTATGTAGTTCATCAGTACGTACTGGTAGAGAGAAGCAATACGGAATGGTAATTGGCCACTGAGTAAGCGAAAGCGTTATCTACCTGGTTTTTATTTATCATTTATGGAGCACCTACACGGTATACAATTTATTTAGTTTAAACAGAGTCGTCGTCAAACACCCAGCTACTCTGGAGAGGGTTAGCTGGTGCCCGTTTGCAGTAATCAGAGTCACCAGCTGGCCTGCTGGCATCAGTGTTTCCCGAGAGCATAGACTGGATGGAGAGAGCCACTGACAGAAGGGTATGTGTAGGGGCCCAGCCGTCGTACAATATATTCAAGCAGATGTGGCCATTCGAGTAGACATGTGGATGAACAGGTATGGGATAGGTGGTGGCTGAGTACGGGTCCTTGCTGATGAACTGCACTTGGGGTTGCTTGAACGGGTACTCTTTATCAATGATGTACTGCAATCGGTAAGTCTGGTCTTCGGGATACACTGGGTTGCCTTTGATCTGGAGATCTATAAACAGCACAGACAAGATGTCTCCCTGCTGCACTAAATTCATGCCTTCGCCTTTCTCCTTATCCCATTTGGTTAGCTCTTTCATCACTCTTTTAGCAGCTGAGCCAGTTAAAGGAGGTACTCTTTCATGTGGAGGAGGAGGAACGGTAGTGAGACTGTGTAAGAAGTTCATGAAGGTTGGAACTATTTTCGGTTATTCAGTATAGTTTATGGGTCTTTGTATTGTGATAACTAAATGAGTCCCAAGACAAAATAATTGGGTGGAGCTCTTTCGTTCCTGAGTTGAACAGTAAAAGGGTTCGTAGAAATGATCTGTTGATTTTACCTGGGATCGGTTTGCGGCGGGTGTACGGGTGTTCTCAAGTCTGGCCAGCCCGTCAGTGTGGGTTTCCCTGATCACGTGAAGTAAGGAGTTATAATTGTTTTGACAATCTCCAAGTAGGATTTTAAGCTAACTAAGAAATAGAATCAAATAAGAGTTATTTTATTACCCATTTAAAAGAGTTAGAATTGCTGATTAGAATTAGTATGTATTTTTGCAAATGTGGAGTTTTTTGCAACCTTTCTCAACTTTAGGGAATTTAAAAATTACAATTGAGTTGTGAATTCAGATAACAACAGCATAATTTAATTAAATCAACTAATTCAGTAACTTACATGATATGCAGAGCTTCAACTTGGCCACTGAAAGAAAATATTACGAAAATTCCTGAAGAATTTATTATGTTTTACTTAATCCAAGTAAAGATCAAAAAAAAAAAGACATAACCGATTTCCAAATTGCTCTTTAAAAATAAATCTGCAAACGCAATCGTTTATGTAACTCCTATCTCAATTAACCCAAAAGTAAGGATTACTCTATAAAGTTTCACTATTAACGGTAAAACCCATTCCCTAAACCTTAATCGGATCTGCTCATCTACACAGCCGTGAACCTTACTAGTTGAGATTCTTGTGAATCCTTCTTTGAAGATTATAACTGGATTGCAACCACTTCCTGCTTCCCTCATTTGATATACAAAATATCAAAATAAAATAATTTTTTACAGTGTTAGTCATATCAATTTGGTTCTTTCTTGGTTTTAGATGTCTGCCAGGGTTCTTGGTAGGATGTGTTTCATATACGGTTCAACAGAGTGCCCTTTGTGATCAAATGACATTTATTCACTCACTAACGAGAATCGGGTCAGTTATTTGTTTAGTTATATCAGCAGTATCCGCACAAAGTGTCACTTAAGTGACAGTTCAGTCCTCTTTGAGCTCTTTGAGGATGTTTGCAAAGAATTTGTCTTCACAACATCTCCTGTGTACGGTAACGGCTTTCCCTCTGCCTCTTACTTCTCTTCTCCCTGTAAGTTTCCCCTTCCTCTTCCTAGATGCCAAAATACATCTGTGCACCACTATTGCCTTCCTAGATTCTAGAACCAGGCCCCTCTCTGTTTACGCGAATGCTATAATTAGCAGCCGCTGCCTCCGCTGCCGCCCTCTGATTGGCCCACTGACCAAAACAAGTGCCTCGAGGCTACGAGCCTAATTAGTCGAGTCCACTAACACTTTAAAGGTTTCTTTTTGAACAGATGTTTTTCACCACCTATAAATCACTCCTTTTTCCCTTTTGCTCTTTACCAGCATATACCTATTACTTCCAACAACACACACACACACTCGCTCGCTACAAAATGGTCTCAACTAACTTCGCCTTACCTCTAGCTTTAATCATTGCCTCCTTCGTTACTCCAACTTTGGCCACTCCTCCAGCTTGTTTACTGGCTTGTGCTTCCTCTGTCGTCAAATCTTCATCTGAATGTAATGCTTTAAATGAAATTGCATGTGTCTGTGAAAATGAATCAGATGCATTATTAGAATGTTTATCATCTTCTTGTCCAAGTGGTGACGCTGATGCTGCAACTGAAGCTTTCGATGACTTGTGTGACTCTGTTGGTTCATCAGTTTCAAGTTCTGCCTACGAGTCTTCTTCAGCAAGTGCCTCTTCAAGTGAATCTGCCTCTGAATCCAGCTCTGCTTCTGCTTCTGGCTCTGAATCCGCTTCTGAATCCGCTTCTGAAGCTGCCTCAGCATCAGGCGCAGTCTCATCTACTGCAGGCAAGGCCTACACTTCAGGCTCAGGCTCAGGTTCCGGTTCTACTGGTTCCGCTTCAATCCCAGTTTCTTCAGTCGCTTTAACCTCAGTAGAAGCTTCTGCTACTACTAAAACCGCCCACTGTTCAGGTGGTTGTAACTCAACTTCTGCAAGTGGTGTTCCAACCGGTGTTGAAACTTTATCAGAAGGTGCCGCTAACAACTTAGTTTTGAACAGTGCTGCCTTTGCCGCTGCTGGTGCTTTGTTCTTAGGTTTATTATAATTTGACTACTAATAATTTAAAACTTCCTCTAAAACTATTGAATTATTTCATTCAATGTTCTTGATATCAATCAACTCTTTAATTTCATTATATTATAATTTGCTATTTCTTTTCGTTTTGTTTATTTTACATTCATTCAAAATTTTTAAAAAAGGTTTTTCATTACTATTGGCTTCTTTATATCTGTGTATTTTTTATTTTAACTCATCTCACGATACCTGCATTTACCCTTTAATCAACCTTATTTGTGATTGTTTACGGTTTGTTTCAAACTAGCGTTACGTAAGACTCTTCCTAAGCAATTGTATTACGTAAGCCCCTCTCTAACGCGCGTGTACTGCCTGCCACAGCTAATGGAGATTTAAACAACAAAACAAACTGAGCTTTTGGCGTTTTCCTTTGTACGTACATGCCCTGCACTTCCTTTTTCCATCTACTACAACTACGGCCATCATCATGTTCGACTCTCTACCAATAGATGATTACAAGGCAAACTTGGAGGCTATCCTAGATGACAAACCAATCCTTTACGGTAACATGAAAGGTCAACTATTAAACAAACAAAAGTTTATGAATGATTTGAATGATTTTGACTTGGTCTTAAGAAAACACGTTCCTGCCAAATATTCGAAATACTTCTATTCCCCAAATGATAAAGATTTATTTAATGATGACACTGATTCTATTGAATTAACTAGATCTATCCCTGTTCCATCTTATAATCTTAGTCCCCTTAAAAGACAACAACCTCCACAATCCTCCTCGGCTTTAAAAGACTCACAAAAATTGATGAACGACTTATTTTCAAAAGATAGAAAACAATTTTATAAAAAATCTCCTTCTGTTAGATTTAATAATGATTCTGATGACCCCAGTTTATTGCTAAATGAGCCTTCTTATATTCCTCTTAAGAATTCTCCAATATCTTCCGAAATTAACTCTGCTAAATTTACTATCGAAGAATTAAAGTCTTTGAAATTGGAAAATAAAGAACTTTTAAGAATGATCCATTCATTGCAGTCTAAAGTATTGACTTATGAACAATCAAATAATGAATTGGAAGTTAAGAACCAAAACTTGAATAAACAACTACAACAACAACAACAAAAGAAAGCAACATTTAGTCCTCAGTATTTAGATGAATTAGTTGATTTACAATTAAATCATGAAAAATTGAAAAAATTCACGAAAGAGATACAATTTAAATTGAAGGAGAAAGTAGATGAATGTAATAAACTTAAAATAGAATTATCTCATTTAAAGCCACCAAATTTAACAACCATTGATAAAGATAATTCAAAAGAACAGCATCTAGATTTACCGGATGAATTAAATTTAATTGATTTACAATTAAAGAATCTAAATGAAAAGAAATTACATCTAGTTGAAATGCAAAAGCAAAGCCAGAAAGAACAGGGTCAAATTAGTAAGTCACCTTCAACCGACAAAAGTAGTGTTACAAATATTCAAAATTATTTCAATGTTTCGGAAAAGTCTGCCAAGAGATTGCTGAATGATCTAATTGATCCAGTTAAACTTCAAGAATTGCTCAATAATTTACGTGAAAATAGTACCTACGACAATGCTTCAGCTGTTTCTAGTTCAGCTTTTGATAAGCGACCTCTTAGAACACAAACAGATTATGTTCAAGCTAATATCCGTCAACCAAAGGCCCAAATCCCACAACAAGAACAATCGATTGCAAACGTTACACTTTCAACTTCATCCACACCAGGATTTATAAGAAAACGTTGCGAAGTTTGTAATACTCCAAACTGTACTGCGTCTCATTATCCAACTGGATCACAAGATGATGGTTTAACTTCATTAATTGCTAAAATAGGAAACGCTCAAAATCATGATTTGGAAACTATAAGGTTATTAGATATTTTATCAAAAAATAATGGCGCTAGTAAACCAAAGGAGAAGGCTGCCGTTTGGAGTTAGTTTCATTTACATTTTTAAAAACTTTTGAGCAAAAAATATCAATTTACAATTAGTTGATTACTCTAACTCTCTTTTTTTTTATTATATATGTGTATCTTAGTTAGAATTGTATATTAGTTACTTCATTTTTTAAAATATGTCCATTTACTTTGCATTAGATTTCAAAAAAGCAAATAAGTCAATCGATAATTAATTTTAAACGGTGACAAATTCATTAAAATATAAAAGGAAATAAGTTCAACGCTTTTTACCCTTCTTCTTATTCTTTTTTGATTTACCAGAACTACCGCCACTGTTGGTTTTCTTCTCTTCTTTACCACCAACAGCTGCAGAGAAAGAAGGGGCCTTTTCATCTTTCTTTTCAATGACTGGAGTTGGTGCAACAACGGTTTTATCAACTTTGACATTGCACAAAATTGATGAAATACCATCTAACTCAACAACTTTATGATCTTCTTTATTTTCTGTTTTCTCTTCTGATTGGACTTTTTGGGTAATTGAAATTCCATTAGGGCCAAAGAAATTCATTAGTCTATTAAATTCCTTCACTTTATACGTTTTGAACGTTAAGCAGGTGCCCAATTTATCATTGTATGTTTTAAACTTTATAATTGTACCTTTTGATTTTGTTTTTGAATGGGTATACGTAATTGAAATTCTCGTTCCAGAAGGATTCGCCTTGACGGCTTGTTGGGTGATCTGTATATAGCTATCTATGTGTTTTATATGAGTCATGTTGCTGAACTGCCTTCTTTTGTCGATTTTTGGCTACTTGTGAGAACAGAACTGTACTGTTATCAGTTGGTCGTTTGTGCTTCGTTCGTCGTTGAAAATTGAGTCCACCAAAAAACAACAAAACGCCGCACTCCATATTTTGTCTGTGGATTCAATTTTACAAAACATTGCCTTATTTAAAGAATTGTATTATAAATTAAATTTATACAGTATATACAAGTTTTACTTCTAAATATCTAGTTCTCTTCTAAAATGAAAAAATTCTCTTCTTGTGATTTATCGCCTTTAAACTGTTTCAATTGCTCAGGAACAGTAGTTAATTGTTTTCTTTCAATATCTGTTAAAACTTTTGGTAATCTATTACCTAAAGTCTTTAAATTGGCTTCCAAAAGTTCAGAAAGATAATAATCCAAAAATCTCTTATCTTTTTGCTTATAACCTGCTCTGATGATGAAGAAAAATGTATAAAAGTTTGGTGAGGTATTACCCTCAGTTTTACCTTTAACATATTTATAAAATTTATCGATCGCCCTTAGATCTGATTGATTGGCAAAACCATTAAATATTAAATTATAATATGGTGGAGTTAATTTAAGACCGATCTTTAAGCCTTCCTCGAAAAAAACCAACGCGGTTTCCATATTACCAATGGCTGCTTGACTTGAAACAAGTGAAGTATAAGTTAATTGAGAGAACTTAAAGCCTGTACTTTTCAAATAATCAAATAATGCTAAACCAATTTCGTTTGTGTGTGGATCTCTAACCAAATTAGAAATTAACATAGTAAAGGTTGATTGATTTAACTTAAGGCCATCATTCTGCATAGACTTCAACAAATTAACCATTTGCGAAGAAACAGAAGCAATACCAGCACCCGAAGCAATAGCAGTTTTTAAATTCAAATCGATAACAATAGTCCATGTTGCAGCATCTAATTCAACACTTGGATCAGCAAGCAATGAATTAAATATTTCACTAGCTTTTTCAACATCATTATTTTTAACTAATGCAGTTAAATAGTTATTATAAAATTTAATATCTGGTTTAAAACCTTCTTCTAGATATAGCTTATAAAGACCATTGGCCTCCTTCAATAATTTTTTATTTAATAGTCCAACTAACATGGATTCTCTAATTTTATTGTTAACAAGTTCTGGGTTTTTCTTCTTCAAATCGGAAATGACTTCCAATGCTTTATTTAATTCATCCGACAAAATATAACCTTGAATTAAGAAAAAATAAGATTGAGAATTTGGTGTGACGGATTTGTTTAATAAATTCCAAACACTTTCAACTCTTTTTAATCTTTCTGCCCTATTAAGTTTAGCATGGGCGCTCAATAATTCATTCCATAAATCAATAGTCAATGAAATGTTCTTCTTTGGTAATTCAGAAAAAATCTTTAATGCATTTGGGATAGATTTATCGATAATATAAATTCTCATAATATGAGCCCAAATTTCCGGACTTAATATAATATTCTTTGATTCAGCGAGCTTCAAATTCTGCTTGATTATTTTCTCGGTACTTGTATTACGCTGTAAATGTGCAGCATTCATAGCTGATGACCAGCTTTCCACATTATTTAGATCGATTGTATCTTGAAGGTATTTTCTCCACTGGTTAATAACAAATTCTCTTTTATCACCTTCCAAACCACGAACCGTAAACATATACTGACGCAAAGAATGAACTCCAATTTTAGAACTTAAATCACCTAAAATTAGTTTGACAAATTCTACATCAGCAGAAGTTTTATTTTGGAATAATGATAAAAAATAAGATGTTATACCTGCACTAGCAAATTCTACTTGAGGAATCAATGATTTACCACCATGTTTTGGCGCTCTAGCAGTACCAACAGTGAATGAGTCAGGATTCTCTTTTGTATATTCTAACCCTTGGATCCATAGAGCTAAAGCACCAGAATAATCACCGTCGACTAATAGTTGACCAACGACTCTTAAAATATGAGAAAAGTGAGCAATCTTACGAGTCATTAAAGTATTCAATAGCTTCTTAAAATGGAAGGAATCTTGAATAGTATTTTCTTTATTTAAGGTGGTGAGTTTGGTAAATAAGTTGTGACCAATACCATTCATAAATGGAGTTGGAATGCTAGCTGTTGCAAGTTCGTCAACAGCAGAATAAAGAGTGGAGATATCAATGTCGGCATCACGACATAGAATACTCAAAGACAATCCTTGGGACAAATTTGACTCTCTAGCTGCTTTGTATGTCTCAACACGTGCTCTAGGATGTCTTTCTTTGCCTTCATTTCTTTCTCTTGGTTGTTCATTTAGTGTTTTTGGTGGGGTGGAACTTTGGACTTTTTGGTCCGAAGTTGTTGTGGAGTTAAACCTAAGTGGAATGGCTCTTCCAGCATTTAAACTGGGAATAGCCCTGTATCTTGCCAGTCTCAGGCTCTTGGACAACATTGTCTCTGTATATTATTCTGGACAGGAAAGCTACAAGAGGAGTAGAGGCTAGTGAAGTTGAAGTTGGAGTTGGTGGACGACCGAAAATTTTAATTTTTCCAAGAGCGCTCTGATTGTTTGATAACTCTCTCTATTCTAGGTCTACATATATATCATGTTCCTCGTTCTTACTTGAATTTCAACTGTAGTCATGTCTAGATATGTCTCAATTCTATATACACTGATTTTCTCTTTATGAGTGCTCTTTTCTCCTAATAAAGCAAACTGGAACGTTTGTGCTTGTTAGGTCCACTTCAAATCACTCATTATTATTCAATTGAATGACTTACTTCAATATATAAAGAGTGAATATCTTCATCACTTCAGATTCCTTATGTCATGTATTTCCTTTTACAAGGAAGATTATGATCAACCAGCTTACCTGAAAATTCTCATGAAGTCACCTACTATGGTTCAAGTTAATACTCATTTTATGTTTCTTCAGGGTTCATTAGTATCATTTATACGGAAAGAGGCTGATGATCAGTCATAGCTTGCTTAGTTAAAATAGAGTGAACCTAAACTGGTTTCTTCTAGGATTGTTTGAATCCAGAACTGATTTCTGTATGATTTACCTGACATCTATAGTTCGGCTTTTAACCTACTAGATGCACATTTCTTTCATTGATTTATATGGTAAGAACTGACTTATTACATATTAATTGACTTTAAATTTTCTCCGTCTTAAGTTATCTAACAGAAGTATAGTGTGATATGTAAGCAAAGGGTACTTAATATTGTAGGCGAAGAGAAAACGCAAGCACAGAATGATCATTAGAACCTGAAACCTACTCACACAAACCTACCCTTGATAAACTGATGCTGCTTATAACTCTGCAAAAGCGACCAACTTGGTAACACGTCTGGATTAAATTGGTTGATCATAATCCTAAAAGAGTTTAAATGGTTCTTAATTTGGACATAACGTCCTTTTAAGCACCAATTGACTGCGCAGAGGTCACTAACAGTGTTCAGTAATCCTTTAACCACACTCTAAGCTACAGTTTATTGTAACACGTATCATAAATCAAACACTAATATGAAGTTGAATGACAGTATATAAATCCATAACAGACTCCATTTAATTATACCAAGCATGAATTGTGTGTCGCTTGAAGATTCCGTTTTGTATCATAATTAGATCAAATCAATTCTTAACCTAGTCACTCTTTTACTACTTCCTATACCTACTCAAAATGAGACCAACTACATTCATTCCTTTACTTTTCTTATTTACAACAACATCATTTGCTTTAGCCGAAGCTGAAACTGCAACTTATACAATTTCTCAAATTGATGGGGATAGCCATGGTGGCTCTGATGACGCCGCTGTTGCTACTACCAATGCTACTACAGAATTAGCTACGCTCCTTTCTAATGCAAAAAATAAAGGTAGCTACGATGATTATGATGATACCACCACTGTCTATGTTACCAGAACTCAATATTATAACTCATGTTCAGGTGATAGTAATGATATTGCTACTTCTTCGTCTTTGAGAATTGCCACACCAACATCCTATGCCAACACACAAGCATCGACTAGCTCTTATGGTAATGCCGCTACCACTGCAGCTTTAGTTAATACTTCACCAGCAACTACTTATGAATCCAGTGGATCCGGCGAATCTAAAAGCTATTCAACTTTCTTTTCAGCGGGTGCTTCTAGTACTGTTCCAGGAAATGTTTCACCAGCAACTGATGTTATCCATACTGGAAAAGCCACTTTCTATGGACCGGGCCAAGGTAACTGTGGTTGGCAATCATCCTCAGATTCGTATATTGTTGCTATATCTCAAGAAATGTATAACTCAGATCTTATTAACCCCCAAAGACAATCTGGTTATTGTGGTAAAATGATCACTGTCACTTACGGTAGCAACTCAGTGACTGTTAGAGTCGTTGATAGTTGTGGTGAATGCGATGAAAATCATTTGGATTTATCTCAAACAGCATTTGCTGAATTAGCTGATATTAGTGTTGGTATCTTAGAGCCTCTTGAATGGCACTGGGATTAAAGTCACAGGTTTTATTCTACCAAACTACTTGTTCTTTTTCTTTCTTTATACATATATTCAGGGTTACTTTGTTGAACAGTTTTCGGTTAATATTGAATGATGGACTATTTGCTAATCCTTCAAACGTTCCTTTTCTTTCACTTTACTATTTAAACTTAAACTTTTATAAACCATCATTCAATTTTTTACACGTAAATATATCATGAATTATTAAACTTTTTTGATTATTATTATTATTAATTAGTGTTGTGTGTAATTAGTATCATAAAAAGTTTTTCGGTAGATTTTAATTGAAAGAGAAAGATCAGAAGTACTTGGTTACCTGATTTTTTTCTGAGGGATTTAATTTTATAAAATCTTGATAAATATGCAAATTGGTTAACTCAATATATTTATTGATTTCTTCATTAGAGTAATGAATTTGACCAGTATATTGCAAGCCACCTCTGCAGTACATAACCGAGATCACAGTTCTTTGAACAAGCAGACACATATATGGTAGATGAAGCGGAACTAGTTTCGGTAGTAGTCGAGAGACTAGACCGATCGGTGGTATATAATTACTACCATTCCATTTCGAAATCACAATTCATCATTAATCATAATATGATATCTTCATGACTGAAAATTTCTGAAAATAAATTTCAGGTGCCTGGAAACCAGGTAGCCGGAATCTGAAACACCCGCCAGGTCCACGAAGATCTCGCCTCTGCCCTCTTTCCAACTCCTTTTTCTGTTTATACCATATTAGCTAGATGTACTGTCTCTCGACTGCTCAATATATGGTGGTGATAGGCAACAAGCGAATAAATGTGCTTGAAGTGTTAAGCCAGTACTTTCATTGTGGGAACAAGTCAAGACAAGACTGAAGTTAAGTGAAGCTTAGAAATCGATAGTTCGAGCATAATCCTCAAATTAAGAGATCAAACGTGTAACATAAACCGTGATTACCCCTTTAGATCACTTCTAGCCAGTACCTTCCCCATTAGGATAGCCTCTGCACCTAAGAGTAACGGCTTATTTCCACATGCAGGAACATCAACGAGTTGAGGCAGTCTAATGCTTTGAAAAGATCCAGCTTATTCGAATGATTTGATCCGCAGCAACAACTGGTATTCCAGACCTACCTATACAAATACCGTCATACCAACTCGAATCACCGATCTCCATCCTTAAATTATTCAAAATTGTGGTGGCTGAAAGGGGTATATAAACCAGAAGACATCCCATCCTTTCCCTAACTCATTAGTTAAACTTCAATATGAACTTCTGTTGAACAAGTTTCCTAGTCACTCCTTTAAAAACAAATCCCAAAAACTTCCGACCACTATTTTCCCAAAATGAGACCAACTTTTTTCGTTCCTTTACTTTTCTCGTTTGCAACAACAAAAGCTGCCCCTGCTAACTTAATTCAAGTTATTAGCCTATTAAGAGGTAAATTTGATGATATCACTGATATTAATTATTCAACTGTCGAATTCACTGATAATGTTTTAACTGAAATTTCTTCTGATATTGCAACTTATGGCATTGATGGTAAATTAGTCACCTCCGGAGCTTATGATACCCAAACTGTTTATGTTACAGAAACTGCTGTCTCTACCGTTGAACCTTCTGTAACTGAAATCGTTTCTACCGCTGATGACGGTAAGATTACCACCATTTCGAGTACCATCTCGGTTACCGTTACCACAAATTTACCAACTACTGTTACATCCGATGCCACTATTACTCCAGATTCTGAAAATAAAAAGAAGACAACCGTCGAACCAACTGTTTCTACAATTGTTTCTACTAATGATAATGGTGATGTTACTACCATCCACTCAACTATATATCGTACTGTTACCACGGATGATGATTCATCTGCATCACAAGCTGTTTATACCACAGCTTCTGTTTCCGATATTGTTTCCACAGCTGATGATGGTAAAGTCACAACTATTCATTCAACCATCTATGCCACTGTCACAAGAAGTAGTGATCCAACTTCGACTTTTACTACAGTTATTCCAACAGTTTCGTCTTCATTATCAACAAACTCGGATGGCCAAGTTACAACAATCTATCAAACCTTATACACCACTGTTCAAACCTATGACTATGATACATCATCTTTAGTTACTAGTGCTAACTCCACTTATTCATCGAGTGTTGTTCAATTTAATTTTAATAATCATTCAACCACTTCATCTTCAAATAACGCACAAACATTTGATAGAGAAGCCGCTTGGGGATCATCATCTAATTCATTATCTACTTCTTTAAATGCCTATCAAGGTAATTCAACATACCAGGCTCCTTCTACAACTGTTTCTGTTCCGTTAGATACTGGCTATAATTCGGCTTTTGTTTCTGCTACACCATTAGTCTCTGGTAAGTATATTCAAACTACTTATCCAAAAGAACCAACTGGATCGGTTTCGACTTATTCTGACCCAGAAGAGACCAGTTCATCGACTTCAATTAATAATGCCGCTGATACTACCACTATATCCCCAAGTACAACCTATTAAATAACTAAAAGCTTTTTTCAGCACTGGAGTCAATTTCAACTCCGTGCATGCTAGCATACATGAACCACCATCTCTTCATGTTTTGCTTTCTTTTGTTGTTTGTTAAAAGCTGTTGATTCAGTCTTATTATCTTGTAAAATTCTATATAGCTATTCCATTTTTTTCTGTTCTTTTTCTGTTCTTTTCTAATGAGTACCGTTCTTTTGTTTGAGGATCCATTCACTCCCCTCCTTCTGTCACCTTTTCAAACGTCTATATGCTAGTTCTTATTTCAAATACATTTAAAGGCATCATCCATGTCTTATATATCTTCAATTTTGATAGTATTATAAAGTAAATATATTATTAATGCGGATAAAGAGAGAAAAACGTAATTATACATATGCTGAAAACAAAAGACTGCCGTAAGAAGGAGTTAAAAATTAAAATTAAATAAAGTGTGTAGAATAAATATGAAAGTAATATAAGTAGAGTAAAGGTAATTAATGATAGTACAATGATTAAATTATTGTTTAATCCAGTCTAGCGTTCAAATAATGTGCATAATCAATGATGAATTCATCATACTTCATTGGAATAGTTTCGTCCTCAATTGGTAATTCATTTCTCACTGGATCTTCCAATAATGATAAATGTTTTTCAGTGTAATTAGCTGTTCTATGAAACAATTCCAAATTCTCTTCAGTCCAACAAGTTTTGTCATGACCTACATCTTGATTTTGTCTTGTACATTCACTATTTTTAAACCACAATCTAAAGTCATTGTGATAAGTATAACCAGGTTCAGTTAACCTGTCTAAGGCGCCAGGGTATTTTCTATCCAGTATCTTTTTAAATTGATGAGGGACATGGGTTCTAACACCTTCAAAGTAAGTTGGAACCATTGGAGTTAATTCATCTAATGAATAAGCATTATTATTTCTACAATGATAAATCTCTTTTTTCTCTTGTAAACCTGATGCGATTCTAGTTAATTCTTCACTTTTTGAACTAATATCATCTGGATGTTCTTGCGTAAATTTTCTATAGGTTGGATCAATTATCATTTTAATATCATCATCAATATTTCTTTCATCAAAATAGTTCTCAGTCCAAGCAACAGCAGTAATATCAATATAGACTCCAGAAGCAGTATCAATGAATCTACCATCGATTGCATTAGCACCTTCACCACGTCTTCTGTAAAAAAATGAGGGACCAATATCCAAATAATAAGAACCAATACCTGCACCATATTTGTCTTCACTTGAAACATCAACAATCAAAGAGTTATTATGATTTCTAGCCAGTTTATACATAGAATCTAAAGTAACAACAACATCGATATCTTCATCCCAAGGTAAACTCAGACCATTTCTAATCCAACCAAGCATGGAACCATAAGCGACAAAAGTAGTCAAGCCAGATTGATAACAAAATCTCAGCCAAGCTCTACCAATTCTGTGAATGATACCCTGCCTATAAAATTCAGGATGATCATGGCCATTAAAAAATCTCCAATCATAATGATCACCAACATGAGTATCTTGTAATTTAGCTTCTTCCAAATGTTTTGAATGTGAATCACCATTAGAGTGGAAAAAATCTAAATCATCCTTAATAACATTGAAAATTTGATAGTCCATAGATTGTTCTATTGGTCTATCAATTTTGCCAATGCCATCAATATTTGATTGAAGTTTATTCATCATATCATCGTGATTCCAAATAAACTCTTCTTTAGTTAGTTCAATTGAACTCATAACATTAACATCTTCATCCAATTTCATTAGATACGAATCATCAAACTTAATATCATTTTCCGATAATAACTTATTTTTCGAAGAATATAATTTTCTGATATCTTTAACCAAAGAGTCAATTCTTAAACCATCTTGATATATTTTGTCAATTGACTTACCAGTAAATTTAGATTCCAGTTCAATAGATTCTCTCGTAAAGTCTAATAAATTGCCATCTCTTTTAGAGATTATTGGATGATCGTCCAATGAATCGTCTTCACGCTGGGTCTTAATGACAACAGTAGATCTATCATAACCAGCACCAATAAAATGAATGCGATCAGGAGCAGGTGAAGTTGTATATAAATAAGAAGCACCGTAAATAATTCTACCAAACTTATCCATCTTTCTACCAGTTTTTTCAATACCTTTAAAGCTAAAGGGATAATTTGGATACAATGAATGCTTAACCTCCCTATCAATTGCAATACAATCTGACTCAAAACGTTCATCATTTACATCAATATTGAACAGTTTGGCAAATAATCCACAATCCATATTTTGATAAAAATCATCAATTGACCAAGATTCAAAAGAAGAACTATTTTTTTGAAGGTTATTAATAAATTTAGTATTTAAAGTTAATTTTGAGTTTAAATCAACCCAATCGTTCCAAGAAAATGGAATTGAAAAATTAGGATCTAAAACACCATTATTTTTTAACAAATGGACCTTCAACTTCTGTAACCAGTTAAAGACAGGAAGCCTTGGATCAAACAGCACCGGTTTCTTGTTTCTTGCGTCAAGGGTTTCTTCAGTTGGAAAGAGTTCAACCTGACGTGGTAAGATAATCTCTGATAAGTGATCCATATTGATCGATTGAACATGGTCTAAATGAGACTGCTTCGAGATTTCATAAACTTCAGTGAAGCCACTTAGAATATCAGACTCTAAGTAAACCAAAGACGGTAGCACAACAAAGCCTATTAGAATGAGATATAAAGATATGAGCGATTTTTTGCCTGAGCTTGGTAGCAGTTTCTTGATTTTGAGATAGAAAAGAGAACCTGTCGATATGAGCGCTGTAGTTGAGGGGGTATCATTCTGTTTCTCTAGGTCATTGAAAGCCGACATGGTTAATGGGCGACTGAAATATCTGAATAAGAAGAAGAAGAAGAGTAGATGACAGAAAAGCAAGAACCCAAAAAGCAAAAAAGCAGAAGAGGTCTTGTGACTTGTGAATTCCAGGCTATATGAAAATTCTTGACTATAAAATTATTAGGCCACTGGTAACTGCTGCTCGGGAATATAAAGCTTCAGACTAAGGAGCATTTCTGGCATTCATTGCCTATTCTGCTCCACCGCCTTTAAGATATCCCAACCTGGAACTTTTTCTCTAACTTGGTTCCTCATTTTTTGATAACTCCGTGAGTACCAGAAAAACAGCTCCCGCACAGCCTCACAGTACTATCCAGTAGTAACGCGGCGCACGCAGAGTGGCCTGGTCAGACGACACCACATCTCGTCACCTTTCCTGATTCAAAGATATCTACGTTAATTACCAAATCCAGTCAGCACATTCTGCAACTAGTATTATAGTGCACACACAAGATCAGCATTACATAATATGAGACAGAGGTGAGTCGATCGTGGCCTTGATAAATTAGATTTACTGTGAGATAAGGGTCCTGCTTAATAAATTTTGGGAAGCCGGGCCGACATAAAAAGAAATGTAGCTACTCCACAATAGGAAATGAAGAAAAAGTCGATCTGGCCAATCAGCACCTGTTATTTTCCACTTTTCTTTTTCGACGGTGAAATTAACTATGTATCACGTGACTTCGCATTTTTCCGCGCGTGCATAGGGGCGTATTCGTTATTTTCTAGTATATATATTATATTTATTGATCAAGATAATATAAAGCTTAAATTAAATTAGTGAACGACTTAAATATACAAAGAAAGGAAAACGAATGATAAGTGTAACTTAAACGTGAAACAAACACAAAGAAAAAACAATAAATGAACTAACTGTATAAAACAAAATGCAAAACAAATTAAATGCGAAAAAACAAAATATAAAAAAAACAGTGTAATTAAAATTAAAATTAAAACCTAAGATCAAAAATCAAAAATCAAAATCAAATGCTATAAACAAAGAATAAGAACCCAAACAAGAAGCGAGCCGAAAAAAAAAAAGAACGAACAAAAAACACTAAAGTTCAATACCAAGTCTCTTAGCGTAATCTAAAATGAACTCATCATGTATTAAAATCCCAGATTCATCTTTTAAATTCAATTTTATGCTAAACAAATTATCTTCACTAACTAATAGATTATGCTTCTCAGTGTATTTTTTAGTGAGTTCAAACTTACTTCTAACATCCTGATGATTCTTCATACATGATCTACCGTTGGGTTCCATTCTTCCCTGTTTAGCCTGTTCGCCTTCTTGAGTTTTAGAATCAACTGTTGGATCATAAGTCAATTCTTCAGGCTGATTAGATTCTTCATTAATTTCACACACTTCATTAGGTGTCCATAATCTGATATCTTTCCAATAACTGAACCCAGTAGATTCTTTCAATCTATCAATTGCACCAGGGTATTTTCTATGTAGTATTTGAATGAATCTAAACGGGACTAAAGTTCGCACACCTTCAAACAAAGTAGGAATCATAGGAGTAATCTCATCAAATCTATAAATGTTATCATTTCTACAATGTAATAGTTGTTTATTCTCTTGCTTTTCCTTAGCTTTTTCCAAAATTTCATCTTTGCTCATTTTACCAATACTGCCAGGGGTAATCAAATTTTCAACAATTTGATCAGACTCATCTTGCTGCTGAAGATAATCTTCAGTCCATGCTAATGCAGTTATATCAGTGTAAATACCAGATTGAGTATCAATAAATCGACCATCAATGACATTAGCTCCATTACCTTTAACTCGGTCATAGAAACTAACCCCAATATCAATCAAATAGCTTCCTAGACCTTTTTCAGCTGAACCATCACCAGGAGATAGGTCAATGACTAAAGATTGATTATGAAATTTAGCCAATTTATACATTGAATCCATTGTTATGATAACATCAATATCTTCATCCCAGGGTAAAGTTAAACCATTTTTAACCCAACCAAGCATTGAACCATACGCCATATAAGTAGTTAAACCAGATTGATAACAAAATCTTAGCCAAGCTCTACCCATTCTATGAATGACAGCTTGTCTATATTCTCTTGTATGAGTACATCCGTTAAAGAATCTCCAATCATAGTGATCACCTACAGTTGTACCAATCATTTTAGCTTCATGTAAGAAAGGTTCATGATCATGAAGATCTTCTCTTGAATCTATTTCTTGTTTTATAGTTGTTAACAATTTCTTATCAAAAGATTTAGACAACTTTGGGGAATCTTGTGTTTGTAAATTATTAACTTGGGATTGTAAAGAATCCATAATATAATCTTGATGCCAAATAAAATCATCGATGCTAAAGTCTTTCTTAGCTAATTGATTATAATCTTTATCTAGTTTAAATAAATGAGAATCATCGAATTCTAAATCATCATAAGATGAAATGGCCTGATATTTTGAAAAGGTTGATTTCAGTTGATCAAGAGTTGTATCAAGTTTGAAGCCGTTTTTGAAAACTGAGTTAAAAGATTTATTGGATAATTTAGCCTCAGTTCCAATTACATCTTCTAATAAATCAAGATCATTATTTCTAGTAGCCGGGAGTACTATAGAGGAACCCCCTGGACCAGCATTTAAGAAATGCAACCTTTCAGGAGCTGGGGCAACTGCGTAAAGATAGGCAGCACCATATATGATTCTACCTTTAGCATTGAATCTAGCAGCGGTATCATACGTTGGAGCAAATAGCAATGGATAGTTCTTCGAGTAAGATTTAGTGATTGGGACAGTCATTTTCATGAATTCGTCATCATTATCACAATCAAAATAAGATATGAACTGCTTCAAAGTTAAATCTTTCAGATAAAAACTTTGAAAATTTAATTTGTTTTCTCCATGAGAAACATCATCTGGTGAAATGTATAACTTTGATTTCATATTGATCCAATCAGCCCAGTGAAAAGGCATAACAAAATCTGGATCCAAAAAGCCATTATTGAGTTGTAAATGATGCTTTAACTTAGTCAAAGATAAAGCTATTGGTAATCTTGGATCAAACAAGTCAGCCAGTTGATTGTGCTGACCTGGTATTATTATTTCACCTAAAGGCTTTATGAGAGGATTTTCATGATTATTTTTCAAAACTCTGGGAATCGAGTTTGAGATTATAAGTTGATATTGTTCAAGATCAAGCCAATCGAGATCTATTAGAAAGAAAGTTGGTATAAGAGTGAAGAAGAGTAGGAAAGTGCATAATGAAAGCACTGACTTTGATCGTGAGAGGTCAAGGGTTGTTGAATGTATGATAGGCAGCTTGAAAAGAGCCATCTTTGTGTTGTAATCAGGGTTTACCTTCAAGCAAGTGAAAGAAGTAACAGCTGGTCTTAATGAAAACGGGAAAAAGAGTGGGAAATCTTAGTAGTTTAGATAGTATAAAAAGAACTAGTGAACCGAATTGTTGATCCTTGATTAGCTGTTTGCCAGTAGCCAAATTAGAATACAAGCTGCTGGCACGCGAGGGAGTTCAGGCGTCTTGTGACTACAGTGTTTTCGGGGGGATTTTCTCTCTCCATGAGCTGCTGTGCCTCAGAGTATCACCATCAGGACTCAAGGGTCTTAGTCAAGGGATTGGTGACCACTATCATTGTGTGTGGTGGAGACAGAGGCAGGATACATATGCTCCAGATCATCGTGTGTTGACATGACTGTTGGCTATTGTCGTGCTCTAAGCAATGGGACCTGTATCTGTTTACGTAATATAAGGCATCAGGACCCAGGATTAACCATTATCAACAGTTTCAATGTGGAATACGGGGACATGGACAACTCCCAAGTCATGCCCAGTCAGAAGTTCGGCACATGCGGAAACTAAGGGCAAAATGATCAAAGCTAGGGTCTCTTAAGGGTTTAGCTGGCTTCTCTCATAGCTGTTAATTCTAACATATTGTAGCTCCTGAATATCATTCTCAGGCGCAGTCGATCTTTTTGATAACGTCCAACGGGTTATCTGAAATTGGAGGTGCACGGCTGGTATCGGCATATCTCGGGGCATTGTGCTTACTACATCCGTGCACCACACTTCGGAAGATCGAATTCGATTCATGAAAAGGGCAATCAATCTAATTGTGAATTGAACAACAATCACCAATAAACACTATTCCCACCACCTCACAACAACAACCAGAATGACTCAATTGATACCCATCTTATTGTCATTTTTCCTTTATTTAGGTTTCTCACATGCTATCCCCAAAAATGAAATATTTCAAGTCGACTGGCAGACCGTGCAAACAGGTAAACCAGTTTCAAATTTACTTTCAATTTCTTCAAATATTGTTTCAATTTCAGATTGTGGTATTCTATCACTATTGGATTCAAGTGAAGGTGAAGTTCTTTATAGATACCAATTTCCATTACAGTCAAACAACTCCAAATTGTATAAGTTGGATAATGATAAATTTATTTCCGTCTTGAATGCTCAACAACAGAGTTTAGTTACTTTTTGGAATATTGAAAATAATGTTTTCTTTATTGAAAATGAATTTACATTCAAAAAGCCGATTATTGGAATCTATAAGGATTTTATCTTGTTTGATGATTTATCGATTTCAATTATCACAAATGATTTCTCAGTCAATACTATCTCATCATCAAATCAACACGAACATTTCATTGATTCTCTGATCTTTCCTCAAATAGATGACGCCTTGTACATTCAAGTGAAATCATCTGATGGCTCAATAAAATACTTCAATTTTTCAGACAATCAATTGTCCTCAACTAATCAATTAACGCAATGTTCAAACTCTGAAACTTTTAACTGTGAATCTCAATATGATTCTTTAATTTCTAAAGATTTCAAATTCCCGAATGAATTATCCAACTTACCAAAAGAATTAACTAAATTAATTGCTGATCCTGTTAGCAATTATAAGATTATTGATGATCAATTCTTTGCCCTATTTACAAACTCATCGATTTATGTATTCGATTCAGATTCTTTCTCAGTACCAATGTATGAGTTCCCTTACACTTTAACTGCTTCAAATTATAATGTTTTAATCCCATATACCTCAGATTTATCCTTCACTCAAATCATCTCGATCAACGATTCTGAATTAACAGTTGATTTCTATTCCCAAGAAACCCAATGGACAAGAGACGAATCCCAAGCTTATATAATCGACTCATTGTTAATTGATTTAAATGAAAAACCAGAGTTTTCTTTAAATGACTTGAAAGAAGAAGAGCACACTTCAAATATATTGATTGCTTATATTAATCGATTGAAACGTAATTACAATCTAATCTTCGGTGATAAGTCAAATCAAACAATCAATTTCAATCAACATTTTGGCTATGAAAAACATTTAGTTGTTTTAACAAAAAATGGTAAAATTATCTCTTATGATACTTTGAAGAATACTGAAGGGGATCAATTAAATTGGGTTATTTCAACCCATTCAACCAACTTGGTTAAATTATATCATGTTCAAAAGAGAATATTTGTTTTAGATGAAAGAGAAGTTTTACATGAAGTTGATATCACAAATAAAAAATTAATTAAAGTTCACCCAAGAACAATCGCCGATCACTTTAAAATCTTAAATTTCAATAATGAAAGAATAATTAAATTGACAGATTCTGATAGCTTTTATTCGCTTAAACTATCAACTGATAAAAAATTATTACAAGGAACTCATTATGAAGATGGACTAGAATCCAATACTTGGAAACATACTTTAGGAAATAATGAATCATTTCTATCGATAACTACAAGAAGTTATGCTAATGACAGAGTGGCTTCAAGAGGCATTGAGATCAATGATAGAAAAGTCTTATATAAATATTTATTGCCAAATTTAGCTATTGTCACAACATATAATACCCTTTCAAAATCGTTACAGATTAAATTAGTTAATGTAATTCATGGTGATATTTATCAAACTTTTAACAAATTCACAACAAAACCAGAATCACTGAATTTAATATATGAAGAGAATTTCATAATTTTTACATTAGATGATGAAGACAAACCAAATACATTAGTCACCGCAATTGATTTATTTGAATCACTGACGCCAGATCTAAAACAAATTAACAATGAAACTTTAACTTCCAGTATTGCATATCCTCCAACTTTCGAAATGAAAACATTCATATTACCATCACGTAAATTAGCGACCTTAGCAACCTCGCAAACCATAAATAATATTTCAAATAAATTAGTTTTATTTCAAACTACATTGGGTGAACTAATATCTTTCCCAAAGTTCGTTATTAATGGTAGAAGACCAGTAACTAAAGAGAAATCCACCCAACGTTTCTTACCGAATTATGATCCAATTTTAGGCATAAATGATAAATATCAATTATCGCATTATAGAAAATTAATTACTTCACCTTCAGCTAAAATAATATCAAGATCAACCAACTTAGAATCTACTAGTGTTGTTGTTTCAATTGGTGTTGACATTTTTGTTTCAATGGTGAAACCGTCAGGTAGCTTTGACGTGATGAATCTAGATGAATTTAATAAGCCTGCTCTATTGGGTACGATTATTGTTTTGTTTTTAGGTATTTGGTATACCAAGCCAAGAGTTCAACAGAAGAAGTTAAATGATTCTTGGATAATTAATAACTAACTTTTGTATTTTTGTACTCCTCTACTACATGCACACGTATTCAAAAAGAATTTCACTGTTATTAACTCAGTAATTTCATACAAAATACATATATCCCATAATTAATTATACATTATTATCGTCTTCTTTTCTCTTTTTTTCTACCTCCAATAGAATTTCCATTATCAATCTCTTTAGTACAATCAGGGCAATACCAAATTCCTTGAGGTGGCTCTTTTAATCCAACACAACCATAATGAAACCATTCATACTTACAATTGGAATTATCACAAGCAATCATGTCACCGTAGGAAACTTGTTGACAAAAACAATATAGTTCATCATCGTCATTACCCGTTCCACCATTTGCACCTGAAGCACCTCCTGTGACATTTCTTGGTCTGTTACTGGTATTTGCTGCACTATTAGGGGCTGATTTAGTTGTTTGTGATGAGGTTACACCTGGAATTGACACAGTAGCGGAAGTTCCTGGTATTTTATTATGGCTGGAAGTTGGTCTTGATATTGACTCTAGATTCGATTCAAAATCGGATGTATTGGCATGAAGAGCTGGAGCTGGCGATTCAGATTTAATTCTCCTTGATTTTGTCGTTGTTATGATACTGTTGGAGTTTATATTTGCATTTGTGCTTACAGAATTTCCATTGTCGCACGGCAAGGAAGGCGTTGATGTTCTTGACTTGTTTCTTTTATGGATAGATGTTGTTGACAAGGAATTAGGCTGCTTTTTATGTTGCGAAGCTCCAGATGATGATGAGCTAGTTAATGATGGTTCAGCTATAGAAGCAAACGAAATCTGTGAAGATAAATGATCTACATCATTTGGCGAATCAGTCATAATCACATCGTCATCAGAAGCTGAGTTACTTAAAAATGGCTGAATGGTACCATCGGCTTCTAGTCTCTCAATATCTTTTTCCAATTTGGTCAGATGTTTTGAAATTAAAAATAATGCAGTATTTGATAATAAGCATTTTTCTTCTTGTATTTTTTCCGCTTTTTCAAAATCTTCTTGAATCTTTTCATAAATTTGAGCTTCTTTTGGATGTTTCACTAGAGAACCATTCTGTTTAATGTATTTATGTAGTTGTGAATCTCTCTGTTGAATTCTTTTCCGTAAGTCGTAAAACTTCATATCTTTCTCTCGAAGTTCTTCCAACAAATAGACAACTTCTGCCGGCAAGTTAGACAGGTCTTGAGTGTACTGCTCTAGCAATGTAGCGGCATCCATGTCCTTGTTCTTTTAGGTATGTCTGCTAGAAGCTTGTTGTTGACAAAAATTAGTTGTTTACTATAACTGGTGCTTTCTTTAAATGCTTTTTCGCCTTCTCTGGCAGCCGGGGTAAACTGCGCCTCCTAGTGGCTCGAGTACGCGCCACAAGTATATTACCCGGACTATTCACCACTGAAAATTATCTAATCCTGAATGCTTTACATTTCTCTACTTATACTTTATGTATAACTCGTATCTGACACTCCATTGCTATGAATTGTTCATTTCCAGGAAAAAACTAATACTGAAATGTCTTTTAAAAAATTATCATTAATCTAGCACTTCAAACAACTGCTAACGACGAAACATTTGATTGTCCCAAATTTAACAGAAAGTTTGATCAGGGATAAATAGAAGTTCAAGTTGGTGAATTTTGAGAGAGAATTCTTTCAAAACAGCTGAAACCCCTATTCCTGTAATCAAATGCAGCTCTTTTAAAAAAAAAGATAAATGTAAAATAAATACTTTATTAAATGTTAGTGATTAAAATAAGTTCTTGGCAAAATAAATCGAAATAAGTTTCGTTCCATTTACGTGGAAAGGGAGAATAAGTGATAAATAAAACAACAAAAAAAGATATTGTGCAATGTCTTTATAAACGAATGTAAATCAAATATTTTAAATTCAACCCTTTTTGTAACCTTCAGGTTTGTGGATATCACTAATTGAAACAGGTAAGTTATATTTACCTTGATTACCATATCTGGATCTCTTTGGTTTTTTGATATGGGACAAATCTCTTGCACTTCTATTCATATATAAGAAACCATAAACACAAAGAACAACAAACATAATAACCGTTGGGAAAGCCATGATAACATAATAAACATCATCATCAGTACCTGTTTGATCTTGCAGCTTTTTATATTCCTTAGTATGTTTGGCAACCGTACCCATTGTTTGAAATTTCAAAACAATATGAGGAGCAGTCAAAATATCAAATTCTTCATCTGAAATGGTATCCGGTTGAATTGTAATTGCAACTTGCTTATATTGTTTACCTTGCAACCATTCCTCCTGAATCTCAATTGGATAATAACCCTGCAGATTAGAGACCCAATCAGAAGAATAAAATGCGCCTAACACATCACCTTGGAAACTGGAAACATGAGTCATTTCATCTAATTCTTTTTCAACTTCTTTAACTGCACCTCTTGGTGGTTCAGCAGCATCTGGAATTGCATCTCTTTTCTTCATGCCCTTATCTCTAGATTTCTCTTTAAAATATGCAAAATGAACTTTAACCTTTTCAGCATCTTCAAAATAGCGAGAATACCAAGTTAAAAAATAGGTCTTAGTTAATTTCAAAAGTGTACCATCTCTTGGAGAACAAAATGGTTCCGATTTTAGATGATTGGCTTGACCTGTTTTGAAATATAAATCTGGCATGCATCTCATTAATGGACTTAAATTAGAGTATGGATTATCTTCATCAACATAAACGACTTCCTCGTGAACATCACCTGCTTTTAAATTATGTAATTGCTCTTGATTATATGTAACAGTCGAAGCTGTTTGGAAATAGGTTTTAGGATCAGGCTTACCATTTTTAATTTGACCGTTCTTTAATTTTGGTCTAATTGTCTTTGGTGAACCATCTTGCTTCAAAGTAATCCAAGGCTCTAAACCATCAGTGGTTGCTGGAGGCTTGGTACTGAAAGTAACTCCAGCAATAACAGTCGGAGTGACAATTTCAGGGATAGAGCCGTAAATTGTTCTTAACCAAGGTCTTGGAATATCAATAGTGGTCGTATCTGCGGTTAATTGCTCTTGTTCTTTGGCATATTCTTTTCCAACAATAGCCTTCTTACGTGGTTCTCTTTTAATAAATCTGTTTCGTTGAGGATAAACATCTTCAAATTCCGATGTAGGTTCTGCAATCAGTTTTGTTTTGTCACTAGGTTCTTGGGTGGTGGTTGCTGTCGCTTGAAAGACTGGTTGAATGCCGAGTAATCCGGCGTCCACAAGGGCTGCCGAATTTATGAGAACAGTTAGAGCAGTGGCCAATGATATCTTCATCTATATTGTTTGAAATAGAGATAGAGAAAAGGAATACAACTTCAGCCTAAACCGAACGCCAGATCAATGAGACGATATTGTATCTGTAAACAAAACTCTCGCCAGGAAACTTCTCCGTTTTTCATCTTTTTGTCCTGCACCAGCCACGCGCGCCACACACTGAATAGTTACCATTTTTAGTGATTAAGGTAATCATTAAATATTTAATACACAAATTCCGGCAGAAATTACGCTGTTGCAAAGCTAAAGAAAAAGAATGAGAGAAAATATAGCAAAGAAAAAAAAAGGAAAACTAGATGTTTTAACTCAGTCCAACACAAAACTAGAGTATTTGTTTACCAGATATTTATAAAAGTAATGAATGAGAAATAACGAGTAAAACGTAAGGCTCTGAAAACTAATCGATCCATTGTTAGATTCGCTTAATGTATAATCCTGTCCAGCAAGTAAGTTTGATGAGATCCAGAAAACAAACAAAATACCGGAGATAGCAGTACTCCAAACATGTGTTTCAATTAAAGAAACTAATAAACCATTATTAGTGTGATCACTCATTGAGTTCTTTAGAAATTCATAATAAAAGGAATACATTCTGAATCGTCTAATGAATATATAATGAAAAATTTCAAACAAACAGGGTGTAACGCAAAACCATCCGCATAATGTTTTACCATATGAGCAAATCAAAGTCATATCAAAAGTCCAAAGCATTATTATATAGGAGGTTACAAACATCATCCAAAACACTAATGCTGTTATCCCACATGAAACAGTTAGTAGACTTCTTGCAACTTCAGGAATTGCTAAATCTTGAATTGATTTCTTAATCATGGTAGTCACTGATACATCATAAAACATAGGTATAAAAGAGATCAACCCGTACATTGCTAATTCTGTTATTGGATATGGATATATGATATCGGAGATCGTTTTCACTAATGGATCAAAATTGGGGTAGAGAAATAAAAATAATGTAAAGGGGTAAGTTGGTGCATTGCTATTAAATTCAAGCATTCTAACAAATCGTTCTTGTTTTGACAATTCTGACTCTTTAAATTTTTCTAATTGGCGTAACCAAATGATTGAACCCACTGATAATATTGGGACCAGATATCCACTATATTTCTGAAGAAGTGATTTTATTTGCTTTGTTGGGAATCTAGGAAACAACCATTTGTGAGAAACGGTAGGCTTATCGATAGTTGTAATTGTTGTGTAGGAAGAATGAACTTCTGTATTGATAATATGGATTTCAGAACGTTTTATGCTCATATTCGTAAATTATATCCTGTTTTATGGTTATATCTTAAGGCTTGTAGGAAAATAACACCTCAGGTGCTGAAACTTGGAGGTGCACAACTTGTTATCTCCTGTGGCGTCTCCAACACATTCGACGCAATTCATTATTCTTCTAGTGCGACTATGAACCTTTCGGAAGTAAACCCGGCAATTCACACATAGATTAGATTTCGGAATTATGAAATAAGTGACGCAATCCTACTAGAAATGATAAGAATTACGAAAGCTTTGTTAATTCGGCGTGTATATAAATATTTAATACGTATCATGAACGAAGTAGGTGATATCATCATTAGCAATAAGAAAAGTAGGAAACAACAAAAATAATTGAAGGGAGAGTAATTATTTAAACAGTCTAACAATTTACCACTAAATTGGAGCACTATGAAAAACCTATCGAGGCAAACTTGCTGATTCATAATTTTGATCGTGAACAAGAAGAAGAATAGAAAGCGAAGTCAATGCGATTTTGAATGTGCTGTTGGAGGTGGGCCTGGTATAGTAGCGGCAGTTGTTGTATTACCTGATGCGGTACCTGAAGCTGGGTCACCTCTTTTTAAAGCTGACAAAGATCGTGCACCAGGTGGGGGAGCAGAATATGATGCATCTAATACGCTCATATGAGCTTGTGTTGGACCTTCAATAGTCGAGCCTACGATCTGAAAAAAATTTGAGGAATTGCCTGTTCGTGGGAAACTCCTTGGAGCAGAAGTATAGACTGGTAGTCTATATCCTTCATTGAAAGCTGGAGATTCATAGCTATTGTTTAAGTTGCGAAGTTTATTATAGGAAATAAAATTGCCTTGTTGGTCATAATATCCCGCATCTTGAGTTGGGTTTGGATTCTCGGTATAAGTGGGTAATGTTTGGACATTCACCGAATTCCGATTTGGAGAATGATAGTAACTAGGGGGGGCTAAGTAATGTGATAATATGGGAGTAGAACCTCTTTTCATTCTTCTAACGTTAGCATAGCAGGTAAACATCAATAAAGAAACTATAACTGCAATAAAGAATGCAAAGAATACGTATTTAACGTTATTGTGATAGGTGTGGTCGTTGTCTATATCATCTCTTTTTGAGAAAATAATTAGGCTCCCTAATGGTGGCATATTTATACAAAAGAGTATGAGTTAATGTCTAAATTTATAAAATCTGGAAAAAGCGGTGTGAGGTGATGAAGATGTGCTTATTAAGCTTGATCTTATGCTTTTTAGACACGCTTTTATTAAGTGTGTCGTTATGGGAAGTATTGATACCAAGGCAATGGAAGTCCTACTCTTGGTGGATTCTTGGGAAGTAATATGCAGTTCAAAAAGGAATCAAGCGGAAGAAGTGTTATTTTTGACATACTTGATAAAGCCAAAGATAGATGATATTGGGCGTCTTTGTAGGTGGTGCAAAGTTTATCCGAGGAGCGCCCAATAGTGCAAATCTTGGGGGTTTCAAATAGGTTCATGAAAGGCCACAGATACATACTCAGCAATACAATATGGAGAAAGCTATATTTCCACGAATTGAATAGCAGAAAAGTATATATGCACTTGACAGTTTCATGAGAGTGATGGGGATGTATCTTAATCTGATACATTTACAAAAATTTGCACTTATGAATTGAGTGTATAATTTTGGTTTTTTTCTAAAATAAAAGAAAATACGTATGTTGGATATATATAGTAAATGATCTAAAAATAAATATATAATACGAGCTAGAACATTTCCAGTATGTATAGCTTAGATGTATCCTGTTTCTAAGTCGGCATGCGTATTAAATATTATCCTCATTGATATTCCTTCCTTAGGGTCCTCCCTCATTCAATTTTCAAACTTCTGCTTCAACTATATTATCATATCCAGAGTTATATGTGTTTGCATGTATTAAATATTGGAGATATTTCCACCAGCCTTCATGTATACTAAACTAAGTAAAATTTATGAATTTGGTTAGAGTAAGAAAAAACAACTATTTAACTATCAATTTTGCTGTAGACCTTAGCAAGCTTATCCCTTGAAAAGAATCTCTCCTAAACATTGAATTTTTTCCAAATTAGGAAACAAATGCACTCTTTAAAGTCGCCAATTATCACCTTTATAGAAATAATAGAATATCGCACCTCATACAAAACCACTGGAATCCTGGATAATGATGATCAACTTATTTTATTTAACTCCCCTGAAGTATGAGATTGTCTACTATTGGTGCGGCGCCCGCCAGACACACCAATTTGATGTTAGATTTTTTTAACTGCAAGCAGCAGTCACACCTGTCGGATATCTATATTTAGTTATTACTACTATACATGAAATTATTAGCTATCGGGATGAAAGCCCAAACTACTGTTGATTCTGCTAAGGCTTGAAGCATAATCTCGAAATTCGTTACTACAAAAGGTCATGATTCAGTTCACAATGCTTAACTATAACTATTTGGCCTCTTAATACAGCTGAAGGTTTCAATGCCAGAGAATATTTCTAGCATTAAAATGTTCCTCTGTTACAGATTTGGACAATCTTGTTCCAATTATAGAATATTCTTTAACGTCTTGGGAATTCGTAAGGGTATTGGCCCCTACATCATGCAGTGAGCCAATATCTCTTCGATTTCAATATAAATTCAACTAGATTTCCTCCTATTACTCATGCAAAATGTCCTGTTTTGGTTTATATATGATATGCCCTTCCCAAAAAAATATCTTCTTTTAGTCGTTCAAACACATTCTAATATAACATGACTGCCTTTTCCCTAGTCCAATCGATTTCATTGATTATTTGTTTAGCTGGGCTGATAGAAGCAGCTCCAATTCCAGAAGGCAATGCTGAACCATGTGAAGATTATGGCAGCGATTACGGTAGCGGTTATGGTGATTCTGGTGACTCTGGTAGCGGTGACTACACTGCTGGTGCCAATTATGGTGGTGCACTTACGACCGCCAGTTATGATTATAGTAGTGAATACAGCTATGATTCTGGTGAGTGTTCAGGTGATGATTGCTTCGATGTCACTTTGCCTTGTTCTTGTGGCCAAGGAATTACTGCTGTCACCGTTTCCAGCTATAGCCTTCCATCTGGATGTGTTGGTATGGATTGTTTTGGTTCTCTTACTATCCCTGGTGTCACTGTTGGAGGCGACTGTACAAGTACTGGCTGTCTTGTCTCCGTTACACTTTCCATCACTAGTGCCAATAATAAGCCAGTAGAATCTTCAACTGCTGTTACTACGTCAAGTACCTATGATTTTCCAATTGGTACCGATTCTAGTGTTGAAGCAACTTCTGTGACTTCTTACACTCCAGCCCCGGAAGAATCAACTACAACTAACATTGTTACTGACACTGGTGTTACCACAGGTACCATTACAGCACCTTGTTCTGAATCCTCATCCACTCCAGTTGATTCTTCAAGTTCAGTTAAAGATACCACTGAAGTTCCGTCTAGCTCTGCTACCCCCGAATCCACTTCTTCAGCCTATACAACTTCAGCAACTACAGCATCAACTTCTACATCCAGTTCGTATTTATCCAGTTCCGTGACTACCGAATCTGTTTCCACTTATAGCACATTCCCATCAACTTCAGCTACCACAGAATCTGTTTCAACGTACAGCGAATCCCAATCAACCCAAACTTCATCTGTATCCACCAGCTCCATCCCAGAAAAGGGCGCCACAAGTTCAAGCTATCCTGCTCAATACTCAAGTTATACAACCCCTCAATCATTTCCAATTACCACTCAATCATTTACTTCCACTGCTTCAACATTTGTGGTTACAACTACAGCCACCTACTCAACTGTTGTTATTACTAAGTCATGCTCTAGTTGTAAAGAAACTACAATTCCAACGGTTGTCACTTCAGCTGTATCAGTTCTAACAACGTCAGCCTCAGAGACCCCCGAATCTATTGAAACTTCATCAACTTCAGAAACTTCAGAGTCAGTTGCACCTACTTCAACTACAGAAACCGTAGAATCTGTTAGCTCAACACCATCTACAGAAAGTACGGAGTCAACTGATGTTGCCAAACCTGCTGGCACTACTGAAACTACGGGTGTTTCCTCTGCTACTACATCTACTACCACTCTTCCATGCGTAACATTATCCACCCCATATGTTACAACTAATGAAGGTGGAGAAACAACTACTTCTTATGCTTACAGTACATCCACCTATAGCTTTACTAGTACTGGTAGTCACCCAGCAGGTACAACCAATTGTGTTGGAACTAGCTGCAGAACAAGTGCCTCAAGTCTTGAAGGAACATCAGTAGCTTCTTCTACACCAAATAGTGTTGCAGAATATCTTGGTGCAGCAAATTCATTAACATATGCTGCTGTGTTAGGTGCCGCTGGTTGGTTAGCCATTTTATTGTAATGATTATTTATTATTTAATTAGATTTATAACTTTGTTACGTTCTTTTTCTGTTTGAATCACTTTATGTTTTGACTTACTAATGTTTCTGAAGTTTCTGGGTATGATATTATGGCTTTAATTATGTTTTTGTTATATCATAGTTTATCTTTGGATTCAATGATACCGCTTTTTATTTATTATGTTTTATTCTGTTTTTGATGACACACGGATTAACATACTTCTTTTATTATATTAATTACGTATCGCTCTTTTGTTATAAAAGTTTATATATTTGCTTTCAATATTTAAACAGTTCAGTGAATTGTTCTTTATTTTTAACATTTTTTCACTGTGGACCAAACCAAGTAAATATTAGACTTCAACATCACCCCTTTCTGAGTAATATATGGTTACGGACAGTTGGTGGGTTTCCCTTTCCTTTTTTCTTTTTTCCTTTTTGATGAGACAGAATGATAAAGGAGCCTGATTGCTAAAACTCTCAGAGGTTATGTGATATTATTGTAATATAACTACTTAGGCTTTGGCAGTATTAATACGATATATTATAATTTCTTTGTTTTCCAATTGAATAAGGTCAGTTTGTGGAATCTCTAGTGTTTCGGATTCCAAAACATCATACCGTGGATCTTGGATCTGTTGGAAATTTGGCAGAACTTTCTATGCCCTAATTTAAAGAAGGGTTTAATGTTTAAAGATTAAATAGTAAAAGGGATCATTTCTTTAAAAACCGTTAACTGGATCCACAAGTAGTTAAATCATATCTGTTTGGGCAGTCTTTCCGTTTCAAGTTACATTGGTTGCTTGTAAGAACAATAGCAATTTATTGTTCAAGGAATTAATTTTCTACACCCCTAATAAAATAAGGAACATGTCTAAGCACACAGCCTATTGTTGAGTGGAATGTTTTAAGTTCAATTTTATGAAACTATATCCTCATTAGTTTGCTGTCGTTTAATATAATCTGGAGAAATAAAGATGAATCTGACAATTATTTTCTAACAAAATCCCCCATTAAATTACCAATTCCTATATGCAGATTATAATACATAGAAGTACATATCTTTCAGGTAGAATATCTGAGGAACATCACGACACATGCGTGGCTCATTAAGAGTATCAGCCTCAGCCGTCGGAGAACAATTTTCATGTGGAAATGGACATCGAGTATCATTGAAGCGACTTCAGTTTTCATTTTCTTCTGATCTTCCCTGTTCAATTGAGTTAACCCATCAATTAATTAATTATAACACATAATGAAAATTATATCGTATACTCCATATTACGGCTATTATTCTAATTGAATACATTATATCCTTAGATTCGTTGAATCTTACAAATTTTCCCAAATTGGAAAAACAAAGTTACTTCTCAGTCATACTACATCTGTATATATTATGATAAATTTGTACCCTATTTATAATCCCTAAAAACTCCTAAACTTATAGATAGAAGAACGTATTTGTATTCAACTTTATTTAGCGTATAGACATAAATAGTATAATTGTTTTAAACTCAAGAAATAAAGTATGCGCTGACATTCCAATGTTTGAATAGCTTAGACAATTATCAGACAACGGATAAGCTAAGGACAACCTTAGAAATATGCTTAATTAAATTAAATTAATTACAATTATCAAGTATTATAAAATCCCAAGAGTTTCCTGCCTCTCCACCCTGTTAACGGAGGTGTTGCAGTTGCTGCTACCTTACAGCTAACCCACTTTTTGTTCCCTTAATATACCCAATGATCAATTTTAGCCATGTCATTCCTTAAAGTCATCACTCTTTTGCTTTCAATCATTAATCCATGCCTTTCTATACCACTCGCTTATCCATGGTATGATGGGTCATGGGGTTGGCCCCCTGGTTATACTACATCAACTTCTTCAACGGCAACTAGTGCTGTTCCGATTACCGTTCTTGTCGTCATATCTACCGCAGTATCAACAGGAGATACTACAACTACAGATGCAACAACCATAGAAACTAGCTCAGGCAACACAGTTTCATCTTATTCTTCAAGTATTGAAGGTACTAGCGTAACAGCATCTACCACTAGTTCTCAAATTTTAGTATCTACACTCGGTACTTCACTTTTGAGCACTGAGGCTGCCAGTGTAACTGGTTCCCCGATGCTCTCATCATCACTTGACAGCTCTCTATTAGCTAACTTGAAAGCTGGCTCAGACGTTACACTTCAATTTACATATTCTACCACCTTAGCAAGTGGTTTGGCATTCGAAACAACAGTTGTAACTACTCTTGATCAAAGTGATATTTCTTATTTAGCTTCCTCCGAGTCGATAACAATTCAAGCACCCTCAACCCAAAGTGATACCTACACTTCGACTTCCAGTGATTCAAATGATTCAAGTTCAAATACATCATACTCCACTAAGGTCTTTGACAGTTCCAGCTATGATTCACTTTCTTCAACTATAAGCGAAACTTATACTTCATATTCATCGACTGAAACATCCACTGCTACTACATCTTCTACAAGTTTTGTTACTGTTTCTTGTTCTACATGTCAAGTATCCTCAGTCAGTGCCGAAAGCACTGCTGATTCACTAAGTCCATCAGTGTCTACAACTATTTCTATTTCCACCTCGTCAAATTTATTAACTACTGATGTTCCCATGAGCTCTATTACTTCTACTGGTGTCATTGATGGCACTATAGTTTCGTCAGATTCTCAATCACCTACTAATGGAACTGATTCAGATGAAGTCACTGTTAGATTTCCAGTTGGAACTACTGTTGAGACCCTTTACACTTCGTATACATTACCTCTAGCTAACACTGCAGCTCAAGCTACAGAATCTGCATCATCTAGTTCAATTACCACAAGCTCTTTAACTAATGTACTATCTTCATTTTCATCATCATATCAGTCATCTTATTTAACTATTCCTATTTCCGTTTCAACATCATCTGATCAGCCATCATCTCAATCACTCTCGATTTCTCTAACATCATCTGAATCGCCATCAGTTTCAACTGCATCAGATTCAGATTCAACAGAAAGAACTATTACTATCGATTCTTCTTCGGGAAGTTTGGGTGTAACAACAGTTGATAAGACACGCTCAGATGGAGATAATGGTAGAGGTGCATATACGTCATCTTCTCAATTATCTTCAAGTATTATAGATTCTTCAACAGGATATATTACCTCATCTTTATCAGTCTCATATTCTTCATCAAATGCATCATCAAGCACAACTCGTTCGATTGTAACAAGGCAAGCACTTTCCGTTTACCAAGGAAGTGGTAGTAAGCTATGTTGCACTTTCCTGTTAGGATTAGTCAGCTGGATTCTAACCCTGCTGTAGTAATTACTAATGAATGCTTTTACTCTTTCCAATTCTTTATTATTATTGCTTTTTCTTCATTTCAAGTTTAGTTTTATTATAGATTTCTTGAAACTTTTTAGTTCCTAGATGTTTTTGTTACCTGCATTGAATGTTTCTAATTTTGCTTTTATAATCCCTAAAATATAATAGTACATTTATGATATCAGTTTAATGACACAGTATACGATCAATAGATGGTTGCTGAATTATGTTCCAGTTCAGTTTATTTTTGTAATTTTATCCATTTGAACAGTAATAATTTCAACATATATGGTACTGTCAGTGCAAGATAATAAATCACCTGCCCATGAAACTTCAATTTACGAAGCTTTGTAAGGGACCTCCATAATTGCTAGATCCTTCTATATATATTAACTGTATGCAGTAAGCCAATTAAAAATAATTAAGCCTCGTGTATAAGTGCATACGTCATAAGTGCATACGCCAGGTACACACTTCAGGTACATGAGATATAAAGCTCGATTACTGGATTAGAGTTTTGGAGATCTACTAAGCTGACCATTAACCGATTGCATTCAAAGAGACATATCAATACACCTTAAGTAGAGAGTTCTTCATTCATAAATCCGAGTATTGTACATATCTTAAGTTTCTTTCCTTTAGTAGAGAGTACTTAGACATGTGCTCATACTTTAAAAGACTATATAGTAAGCCTATAGCAGTTGTCCTTTAAAATATTACGATTATAAGCATATACATGCTTTCAATTCTTATAAAATAGTCTCGGCTTATTTCAGGTTCTTTACACAGAAAGCTATCTGGTGACCACTTTATTTTATTTACCTAGCAGAAATACTATAAATAGATCAAGACTCAAATCCAACTGAAATAATTAAGGCTTTGTAGCCAAAAAAAAGCTTTATACTTGAAGCCAAGTAATGTTACCTAGGATGAATGTGGCACACGCTCCTTTCCTCACATTGCGCAGTTATGTCGCCACAGCAGACGCCTTCAAACGCCTGTCAAAATTCTTTAGATCTGAATCTCAAAATAAGTCCATAAATATAAACTATCAGATCCCAATTCCAATTCGGAACAGTCTAACTTACATTTACTCTTTTAGGCACTAAACTACACTAATCCATATACTACCGACTTCCCAATCGAAAATTAGATCCTTAAACTGGCATCCTAACGTCCCAGAAATACCGCCACTTAATCCGGCTGTCCAATAAAGATTGTTGACTTCTGATCCATCGATGGGATGATTGCCTTGTACCTGAATATCATCCATCGAGCCACTTATGTCTCTATTCAGCCTATATAATTAAGTCCCCGGGGCTAGAATTCATTCTTTTTGTCACACGCATATTCTTATAAGCTGATACATAGCTTAGTAGAACCACTTTAGGCGTGTCGCTGCTTTGAACCAGAATTATATAAACAAGAAGGCCAAAATTAAATAGAAATATTGAATCTATATAAATGAAACTACTTTCCCGCTACACAAGATTAAGGCAAGTTATTTTAGTTCTTCTACCTGAGTATACTTGCAATCATCCCAACGGTCATCATACTTGATCATGGCTCGTTTTTCATTCGCTCAATGTATTGCTCTCCTGCTTTCGCTCTCAGCTATATGTGTTAATGCTGAAGCTGATCCTCATTTTAAAGGTGGAAATGAAGATTGCACTGAAGGTCAAGCTCAATCTACAACTTCATCACAAGGAAAGGAGGATTGTACTGAAGGTTATACTACTACATCTTCAACCAAAGAAGATTGTACTGAAGGTAATGGTTACTCAACAACCTCCGAAGGTAAGCTGGTTACTCCTCAAGTCTCATCATCAAATTTATTATCAACTGAAGTGAGTTCAACTGGAACTTATACTGCATCAATTTATACAGTTCTCACCACTATCTCTGAGGGTGTTACAATTACAACGACGCTTCCATGTGATGATGTCTCTACTTCTTCATTAACTGGATCCACTACTTTAGTTTTGAGCGGTACCACCTACTCTAATGTTCCTATTACCACCACAGAAACAATTGTTGACGGTTATACAGTTGTTGTCACTGTTCCCTGCTCCAAATGCCTTCAATCAAGTATTCAGTCTACATCAGTTACAGTTTCCACTCCAACCACCCCATATTCAGCTATAACCTCCTCGGTTGTGGAAACAACGTCTTCCGCACCAGTGAAGGTTCCAAGTGTCTCTGAAGGTGTTCCATCATCTAGCTCCTTGTTAGAA
Source organism: Ambrosiozyma philentoma (assembly GCA_003707675.3). Taxonomy (NCBI): domain Eukaryota; kingdom Fungi; phylum Ascomycota; class Pichiomycetes; order Pichiales; family Pichiaceae; genus Ambrosiozyma; species Ambrosiozyma philentoma. Next base: position 44,484 of record PPKZ03000057.1, read on the forward strand.
ACCAGCAGTGTTCCAGCTACTGTAACAACTATCACCTCCCTTTCTGAAGGTACCACACTTTATTATACCATTCCTTGCTCTGAAGCTTCAACATTTGTTCCATCTTTCTCGGCTTCTGTTCCAGCAGAATCTTCTGAGGTTGTTCCATCATCTTCTGCACCAGTGAAGGTTCCAAGTGTCTCTGAAGGTGTTCCATCATCTAGCTCCTTGTTAGAAACCAGCAGTGTTCCAGCTACTGTAACAACTATCACCTCCCTTTCTGAAGGTACCACACTTTATTATACCATTCCTTGCTCTGAAGCTTCAACATTTGTTCCATCTTTCTCGGCTTCTGTTCCAGCAGAATCTTCTGAGGTTGTTCCATCATCTTCTGCACCAGTTAAAGTTCCATCATTCTCATCTTCATCTGCTTTATTATCTACATATGTTACACCTACATATCCATTTGTTTCATCCAGTGTTCCATCTTTGAGTGGTTCTACCACTTTAGTCTTAAGTGGCACTACATATTCTAACGTTCCAATTACTACCACTGAGACTGTCATCTCTGGCTACACAGTTGTTGTGACTATTCCATGTAGTAAATGTATTGAATCAAAAACCACATCGCAACTTCTTACAATTCCAACATCTGCTTCTTCTCTCTCTAAATCGTCTGAAGTCTTTCCATCAGCTTCTGCACCAGTGAAGGTTCCAAGTGTCTCTGAAGGTGTTCCATCATCTAGCTCCTTGTTAGAAACCAGCAGTGTTCCAGCTACTGTAACAACTATCACCACCATTTCTGAAGGTACCACACTTTATTATACCATTCCTTGCTCTGAAGCTTCAACATTTGTTCCATCTTTCTCGGCTTCTGTTCCAGCAGAATCTTCTGAGGTTGTTCCATCATCTTCTGCACCAGTTAAAGTTCCATCATTCTCATCTTCATCTGCTTTATTATCTACATATGTTACACCTACATATCCATTTGTTTCATCCAGTGTTCCATCTTTGAGTGGTTCTACCACTTTAGTCTTAAGTGGCACTACATATTCTAACGTTCCAATTACTACCACTGAGACTGTCATCTCTGGCTACACAGTTGTTGTGACTATTCCATGTAGTAAATGTATTGAATCAAAAACCACATCGCAATCTCTTGCAATTTCAACTCCTTTAGGTGAACTTTCACTCTCCACTAGCTCTTTTGCTGTTCCAACCACTGAATCATACTTTATTCCATCAATTACTGTTCCTTCTGGAACAGTTGAAGTTGTTTCTAGTCCTTCATATATATCTGGTATTCCATCTTTCTCTGCCGCAAGTATTGCTTCAATCCCAAGTTTCTCGACTGAATCTACATTTGTTGCCTCAGTTCCATCATCTGTTCCAAGTGTTTCACCTTATTATCCTACCTCTGAATCGAAATTGATTGTGTCCGGTTCAGTCTTATCTTCTTTATCTGCACCAGTTAAAGTTCCTACCACGTCTTCAGAGTTTGTTTCTTCTTCTCCAATTGAGTCTCTTCCATATGGCCCCAGCTCTATTTTAGAAACAAGTATTCCAGAAAGCACATTGACTACCATGACCACTGTTTCTGGATTCACAACTATGACTTACACTCTGCCTTGTGCTTCTGGCAGTGAGACTACTGAATCATATCTGGCTCCTACAGTTGAAATCTCTTCGGAATCTGTTCGAACTGAATCTTCAGTCGTTCCAGCTAAACCAGTTCTCTCAAGTGAATCCTCATTATTAAGCACTTCAGTTACCATCCCAGAATCCTCTTTTACCACTATATCCACCATTTCTGAAGGTACTACTATCTTCTATACCATTCCATGTTCAGGTAACACTGAAACTGTTTCTTCTACTGAGGTCTTTGAAACGTCCACTCCTTCCACTGCACTGGTTACTTCTTCACCATCAACTGAAGGTGAAACTAGCGCCGCTTCATTAACATCTACCCCTGTTGAAAAGGTAACTACCTCTGTTCCAATTGCCTCTGGTAGCACTGTTACAAGTGAATCATCATTACTTAGTACTTTGGAAACTGCTCCAGCATCATCCTTTACTACTATCACCACTGTTTCTGAAGGTACTACAATTGTTTCTACTATTCCTTGTTCCGGTGATACCGAAACTTCATCTTCCTCACAATCTGAATCCGTCAAAACCTTTACCCCAAGCTCTTCAGTTTCTGAAACCTCTGCTACTACAGTCCCATCCTCCGAAACCACTGCAACTCCATCATCTCCAGTCTCCGAAAATGTGAAAACATCCGCTTTGCCTGAAACAGGTGCAAGCACTTCATCCACTGTTGTTTCAGGTACTACTCTGTCAGCTGGTTCTAGTTTAGAAAGTGCCACTGAAACTCCAGGCTCAACAATTACTTCTATTTCTCAAGGTACTACAATTATCTTTACTGTCCCATCCGCCTCTTCCACGATTGCAGAGTCAGGTAAGACAACTCCATTGACTGAATCCACTGAAGTTGAAACAGAATCTACTTCTGTTCCTGCTAGAGAAGTTGAAACAACTGGTACTTCAGGAACTGAATCATCCAGTTCTGTTTGCGTTTCCTCTGAAGGTTCTCCATGTGAAGAAACATCATCGGCAACTACAGCTCCAGTCGAATCAACTGGCTCTATTGAAACTGTCTCGTCAACACCCGTTACCACCATTTCTACTACCAACTCTGAGGGAGAAACTACCTACATCACTTCTTACGCTTACGAAACAATATATGCTTCAAAGGAGCACTCATCATCATCTGCTACTCCAGGTGTCATCACTCAAGAAACTGGTGCTACTTATTCATCAGAAGCATCTGTTGAATCAACTTCTTCTCCAGTCAGTGCCATTGAAACAGCAAACACTACTACTCCAGTTAAGTCAACTGGTTCTGTTGAAACAATTGTTACATCTTCTCCGATTACTACCATTGCTACTACTAACTCCGAAGGTGAAACAACTTATATCACATCATTTGCTTACGAGACTATTTATGCGTCAAAGAAACATTCATCATCTTCTGTTACATCTGGTGTTAATACTCAAGAGACTAGCTCTACTGGAGTTCCAGCTAAGCAGGTTGAATCTTCCACTACTTTGTCTTCCTCTACATCAGTCTGTGTTCCATCTGAAGGTTCTCCGTGCGAAGAAACAGCAGCTGGTGCTTCTTCTAGCTTAGAAGCCACCTCCAGTCCAGCTACATCTGGAACCACTGTTTGCGTTCCTTCTGAAGGTTCACCATGTGAAGAAACTACCGTATCATCTTCACCGGCTACTACAGCCATTTCATCTACAGCTGCTACTACGATTTGTGTTCCTTCTGAAGGTTCCCCATGCGAAGAAACTGCTTCCACTTCAGTTTACAAATTTGCATCTTCTAGTTTAGAAAATACCTCTCTTACTAGCTCATTCCAAACTGTGTATACCTCAAGTTCTTTTGCCGCAGAAACTGGTTCTGTTGCTTCTGTTTCAACCTATGAAGGTGGCGCTAACAAGCTAGGTGTTGCAGCTGCCCTTGGTGCTGCTGGTTGGTTAGCTTTATTCTTGTAATGATTCTATTCCTTTGAATCAATCGACTTTCTTACAACTTCCACTTTTGAAAATATTCTTTGAAAACATAATCAATGTTTCCTTTCCCTGTTCTTGTCTTCGAGCTTTACAGGTTGTCCACAAATGATATTTTTTTGTACTTAGCTTTCATTCATATCTTCTATCAATTGATACCTGAAATTGAAACTGGTTAATTCTTGATTTCACGATGTTGCCACTACTAGATAAAGTTTTTGTTTCTGTTTTTCATGCTGATCTTTTGTTTTGAATCTTTTAATTTTTTAAGATGTATTTTTCATAGTTTGTTTGAAAGTTGACTGATTTCGGTTTTCTTATTTACTAGAATAGTCATTTTTCATTTGATTTTCACTTTAATATTTGTATTAAATTACATTCTACTACTGCATTTCTTTTGGTTAAGTTGAGCTTAACTTCAACTCTCTTATTTTTCATGAGAGAACTTGCTTTTTTATAGTCTTCCTAAATAAAAAGTTCTTCGTTTATGCTTGGACACTTAAGTCTTGAATTTCAGTGATTAGCGGTCCATATTTAACTATATCCACGTTAGTTGTTGAAATTGTGACAGAGTAAGAATAATTGTTCGTGTTTGTTTATCGAATTCGATCTAGAAGGTAAAACCATTATCTGGAGAAGAATGTATTAGTCTTAAGGATTTACTTATTTTGATTTTTCTGACATTTATCCAGTATGCCTTTACTTCCAATAACATTTGTCGTTTCAATGTAGTTGAAAGATTCAGATTTCAGTCTAGTGCAGATATATCAAGAGAGCTTGCTGAAATGCTTGCCTTTTCATTTCTTAAACTACTAGGGGATAAGAATAGGATTGACTGAAAAATAACGATGTAGAATTGAATTCAAAAGAGCATTGGAATACTGGGAAAAAAAGTTATTAGCCAATTCTAGTAGCTACCTTGGAAAACAGAGATTGGGAACAGAGATTGGGAACAGAGGCTTGAGGCTCTGGCAGTTCTTCAATTACGATCAACTGGCGTTTAATAAAAACATTCAACGTACATTTAGATGAAAATAGCGTTTAAGTATTCCAAATGCCATATAACTAAACATTAGGAAATTACTTGCGAGGGATATCAAAGGAATTTATTCAAAAATAATCCAAAAAGTCGAAATTAAAAAAATCAATAGGAAGCACCGTTTTCCGAAGTCAGAAAAGTAGTTAATAAGAAGAGACGTAAAACAAATTAAATTAACCAGTAATAAATTGTACCATAAAAGTATCATGAAGAGAAAGAATGAAGAAACCAAAGTGTAATCGCGGAGAATAATAACATAAATGCAAAAAGAAAAAAAAAACTTTTCAAACAGTCAAACAAATGAAATCAAGAATCGACTGTAAAAAACTTGGGGATATCTAATGAAATAATTAAAGTAATCATGTCTAGAGAAAGATACCACCAGTAAAACCTAAATAAGAAAACACTCAGGTACGACAGAAACGAATAAATCAAGACATTAATAAAATTCATACTAAATAATCAATTGATAAAGCAAACATATAAGGAAAGCCAACTAATAAGGCCAAACAAAGTCGCACAACTTAACTTATTAGCACCACCTTCATAGGTGGAAACAGTAGATGCAGTGCCAGTTGGATTAACTGAAGCCGAAGAGGAAGAGGAAGAAGTATAAACACTTTGGATAGTAGCTTCTAAACTTGAAGATGGCATAACAGAAGTTTCTTCACAAGGCGAACCATCGGACGAAACACAAACTGTCTTAGATTCAGAACTCACATTAGCAGATGTAGTGTACACAACATTATACTCAATGAAGCTCGAGGTCTTACCTTCCGTATTAACACTAACTAGCGTGTTGCAAGGAACAGTACTAGTCACAATGTCAACGGTGTTGGATTCCCATGAGGTACACGGCGAAACTGTTGAACTTGAAGATGAACCTTCTGGAGTAGAACAAGGCTTGGTAGTGGTGGCAGTAGATTCAGTAGAAGAGCTGCTTGGTGGTGGACTTGTCGAAGTGCTTGGAGTACTACATGGAGTAGTCGATGTGGAAGTGGAACTAGATCCAGAGCTAACTGGTGGTGGAACCGTAGTGGTGGAGTGAATACTAGTTGATGAGGTACAAGTAGTACAAGGAGGAGTGGAAGTAGATTCAGTAGAAGAGCTGCTTGGAGTACTACATGGAGTAGTCGATGTGGAAGTGGAACTAGATCCAGAGCTAACTGGTGGTGGAACCGTAGTTGTGGAGTGAATACTAGATG
>PPKZ03000058.1:0-48666 GCA_003707675.3 Ambrosiozyma philentoma
CTCGAAATTCCTTCTAACATTCGATGTAATAACTTCGAATACCCGATCCTATGCTATAAAAGAGACAATTCCCAGATATTTAGGCTGGGAGATCCAATATATAACTCTTCAGTCACGTAGAATTGGCCACTAGATCTCAGGATTAATATACCATTCATAGTCATCATGAAGATGTTCTCAAGAGTATTTCTCTATATCACCTCTTTACTCACATCCGTTTCGTTAGCCATGAAAGATCAAACTCCCATATCACCCTTAGGGGGTAATCCAAATGCAACAGGGTCCTACATTATTGCTCTACAGAGTTACTCTAGCACTTTCTCATCAGTCACAACTACATGGTCAACTTGTCAAACCAGAGTCTTCCCGATTCCAACTACAACTACCACTACATTTGCTGGTGTTGTTACCGTAGAATCTTTGTTTAATGACGCTACAAATATTGATTGTACTATGACCACGGGCTTACCAGACAATGGCTTAGCTGGTAATGATATGGGCTATTCATTTCCTCTCCTTGATACACCAGTTGAAAACAGCCCAAACACAACTGAAACAGGATGTTATGACGATAAAAGTATCATTATTACCTTCAATGATAGCGTGATCATGGATCAAAATGGTCGTTATCCTTATTTTGGATCTCAAGGTGATATGACATTAGACCAACCTGTTACCGATGACTGCATGAATTCAACTGGATTTAATTTCTTATCAACAGGATATCTTGCAATGGAAAATGATACTGATTTTATGGCTTGCTTTAAAACATTTCAGGACGGTCAAACAAGGGCTAAAATTTGGCATCTACCTGTTGAACCCAAAAATGACTGCTTTAAGGCTAAAATTAAACTTCTAATACCTACTGATCATTGTTAAATTGTTTCATCTTTAGCTAGGGAATTATTTGTAAATTATAGTGTACCTTAGTTTCATCTATTTTGTTTATCTATATTATTTGTGTATATATGCATGGAGCGTTGTGGATTGGAGTTGTTCCAGACAGAATAATTGAACTTTAGGTTTTAATGTTTGCTTTGAAAGCTATGGGGCTTTCCTTACTCTAACTTTTTCTAGATAGACAAACAGATGTATTATTTTACCGAAATCCTTAGTTATCCAGTTATAAGTTAGTGAGCTGTACCGCCATGTCATATTAGTTAAGATTGGCTGGTGGGCACGTAAAGTCTAGGCCCCATAAGTATCTTTATTTTTACACGTCTTCGAAGCTATAAGGTTGTACCCAAAATCTGGAGGTTTAGCTATACCATTTACTAACAATTCACGTAGTCTTGAGTTTTGTACCTCTATTGCAGACTTTGTTGATATATTGTCCTAGAGCGATAGAACTCATACCTAAGACTGAAGGTAAAATATATATCCAAAGTTACATTTTCTGTTAGCTCTGGAATAACGACTACTACAAATAGATAGGCTTAAGACATTATTCTATTTAGAACAGTAAGAGCTAGCACAAGTTAACTCAACGAAGGAAACTGGTTTAGGCAAATCTTATGCTTTCCGAAAGCTCACCTAAAATATTCATATTAGTAGTTTCTAGAATGACCAATACGCTTTAAACAGTCAAGGCTCCTGGTTATATGCTATATCAAAAGTTATTGTTCATTAGTATTCTCTTTTCAGTTATATCTTTCCTCTCAGGGTTGCATTAATCTGGTTTTTGTTTAAGTCTTAGTTTTTGTTTTGTTTGTTTCTGGACATGGAAGGCCAGTTTTACGTGCTTGCTTTACTTGATTAATTTTGTTTGATGCTTCTCCTCTTACTCTATCGATTTCTTTGTCAATTAATAAATAATCCATAATCCGAAATTGTTTCATAATGCCAAGGTTCTTACTTATGAAATAGAGTATTGGAGGTTTCTAATCGTAAAATAAGATTGATTCTCCCGTGCTTAGCTGTAAGCAATATCAACCTCATTAGAGCCTATCATGATCAAATTATTAATGATGTTCGGTCGATTTGTTCGATCAATTGACAGTCACAAAATGCCTATAAATCGAATCAAACTTGCTAGATTTATTATATCTTGTTGCTGGAACTGCAAATTGGGACTTGTAATGGTCACTGTCCAACCTTACGTTATACCTGACTTATACAGTATGCTCAAACTAGGGTCCTATTTTACCTCAGAATTTGATCCCTACACAATGCATTGTGGTCAGCCTCAAGATTTGATTCAAAATTTGATCCCTACACAATGCATTGTGGTCAGCCTCAAGATTTGATTCAAAATACAATCTATAATTTAGGACATCTAGAAGACTACGAAAGAGAAATGATTAAATTAGATTTGAAAAGTTCCCGTTAGTCCCAACGTTGTACTATCTCCTCCGGTAATATCGAGGTAATTTGGGTAGGTAAAAATACAGTTGTTACAATATTTTGTAACTTTGGCAATGTGGTTGAGAGGGTTATATTAAATAAACTAAAACACCCCATTTACAGTTCAATCTTCAAAGGTCCTGCACATCTTGTGAATTCAATATTATCAGAAGACAGAAAACAATATAAGATAATGATAGACCTTTTTCAGAGACTTTTTGTCAAATTGAAACCAGGGGTCGTTGTTAGTCCACCAATTAAACACTCAAACCAATTGTATGTCATGGTGGATGAAATAACTTTATTCAGAGATAGCCTTGAACAAATCCGGCCCACACTTAAAGACTTCAGAAATTATAAATTGACAGCTACTTGGATGGATGTAGAATCAAAAGCTAAATTTGAGTCATCGGATAAGAAATTTAAATCCCAAATCAACCAAATGAATCATTTGATCAAAGAATGTGAGCGTTTAGTCAGTTTGACTCACGACAACTTATCATATATCACTAATGATTCAATGTCTAAATTAACTTTAATTACAATGATTTTCTTGCCTTTATCATTTTGGTCGGGATATTTCGGGATGAATTTTGAACCATTTACAGCTGTTGACCATAACGATGTAAGTTACTTCTGGTATATGGCTTTATCATTCACTATTGGATTTATGCTATTGATTAAATTCGATAAGATGTTGGGGTGGTACAAGGCAGCTATAAGTTACTCGACAAAGCTATACTTCAAATGCAGGATTATAATATGGTATGCGATACATAATCCTACAAATATAAAGTGGGTATTAGAAAAGATTAAATTATACTTTTGTTAAGAAAAAGAAAAATCTCGACTTTTGACATTTCAGGGTAGTTTGTCCAGCTGAGCAAAGCCGAATAATATTTTTGCATTTCTATTTCTTTTACAGTTAGTAGATTCTAATTCCAATCCTCTATATTTGGAAACTTACTTAACTCTCAGGAATTTAGTTTTAGAGGAGATATGAATGACGGAACTCTACTAATACATCATGAAATGCAAGCAATGAAATATTAGATTTCTCAATTGAATCTGAATACAGTGTTGTTAAATGGTGATATCGCCTGTGGCATGACGGCTCGGAAATTTAGTTTAACCAGACTCAAGTCCCAGTGGCTGCTTATTATACGTACACGTATACCACAATCAATAGATTAAGACACGCCAATACGAAGTGAATCCTTGTATTAAAGTGTAGGGTGAGCCTCATGTTTGTAAGAGTAGCCAGATATGTTTGTACTGTTCGCCTGAAATCAGTATTACAAACTATTACTTTTTCACTAGAAAAGTTCATTGATTAACGACGAATAACATGACTAGCTTTTCAATATTTGACCCATTCCAATCGATTGTAACCAAGCCAAGCACAGAAGCAGTCGGGTTAGCCAGCTCAGACGAAAGTTTTGGAAGGTTCAAGCGTATTATATTTCATCCAGATCTTCTGCTTGAACTACAATATCTTATCTGGAATTGTGTTTTTGATAATGTTTTAACATTAACACAAATAATTAATATTATCGAGTTCAAGGAACATCCTTATGAGATCAAAACTGTTCTGTCCAATCTTGATTTTTCATTCAGCTGCTCCTTTAATATTGCGAGTGCCATCGCTGATGCTTCAATTCATGATTTTCATATTAAGTTCAATAATTATCCTAATTCACTGGTCACTGTCGATGACTTGAATAATTTAGTTACCTATATGGAGAGAAATTATCTGAAAATCAGGTTAGTTACTTTCGTTAACAAACCGGAATTTTTACCCATGAATTTTCCTAACAAGTGCAATATTTTAGACAGGCTTATAAGTATGGCAGATAATGCTCATTTACTCATTGAGCCGGCATTTAAAGGTAATTTTCATACTTTTAGATATCAAAATGGTAATATAATATTAAGTCCGGAGGTTACGAATTTAACTTCGATTCCTGCTGTTGAGAAATTCAAACAACCACAAGAACTTAATGTAGTTGTTGATGAGCTCTATCCTACCCATGCTTTCAATATTATTAAAGATATTGTTTCCATTCCAAACAATAGTTCATTGGTTTCAATTAAGTTGTATTTCAGAAACCGTTTTAGAACACTATGTGGGCCAGACCTCCAATTTCCCTGGAGGGAGCTTTTTAATGCTTTACAGAATCTTCCTAATATAGATACCCAATTGCATTGTATATCTACACCAAGCAAATTTGGTTCTCTTGACTTTGACGATCATGAATTTTGCCGTTATTTTAACCCAATCAAGCCTTTAATTAGGAGTTTATTGTTCAACTTACGCAACAACACCCCAGCCCAGTCTTCTTTGGAGATACTTGAATTATTAAATTTAACTGCATTGTACATTTTCAATATTGGAACTGAGGAGAAATGCTCTCTTTATTTGGAAAATTTTAACTTAATTGGTCTGACAAAGTTAAAATCACTATTTCTATCAGGAACAATTCTTGATGAGTCATCCTTTGTCAATTTTCCGACCAGTATCAAGCATATTATGTTGACTAATTGTGAAGTTAAAGGAGTTTTAAAAGTTCCTTCAAAACTAGAAACATTAGAGTTATCAGGGAAATGTGTTTTCAAAGATGCTCCTGAAATAGCATTTGATTCTCGGGGACTTAACCTAATTATTTCATCACCATCATTATCAACTAGTACCTATGAACGTGATTGGTATCCACTATTCAGAAATATAATCAAGCCAGTTACTGAATTCAACTTCAAGATTGATAAATTTGCAAATCTCTGTGGATTAACTAGAGTCTCCATTTTGAAATATTCAGATAAGGAATGGATAATTGAGTTTTTAGAAAAGGCAGACGATTATGATACTAATTTTACACATTTCCAACGGAAAACTTTAAATATTACGTACGCTGATAATTATTTTACAAATACGAACAAATCATTTCTTAAATTAGTTTGGAATTGTTTCATTCAAGTTTATAATTATCGAGAGGAATCTTTTGAAAAAAGATTAAGAAAGGCACTTGTTTTAAAGCCACTTTCTTCATTTTTCCTTTCGCTTGTTAACTTATCAGAATATCATATTGATTTAAAAGTTGAAGATGCAAAAGTGGTAACACTCTAGGCCCTTGATATATTGATAATTTGTAGCAGCAAGAAAGGATTCACGTTTGTATAAGCCTACACAGTTTTTGTATTTAATTAGAAGATTCACTTTATTAAATTGGGAATACTTAAATATTATTTAAGAGTCTATTTTACGAGATAACTATATGAAGCAAAATGACACAAGGTATGTTTAAAACATACATGCCTAGGTTTTCAGTAGGTACTCTCTTGTGGAATTCAGAGACAGTTCATCGGATTTTATATTTTTTGAATAATAATGGTTATAACGTAACTGGAACCTCTTGCAGATGATACAAACCAAGGATATTAATGAAAAACACGCAGCAACAATCTGTAAGTAAGATAAAGCCGACATATCAGGAGAGAATGTTATAAAAATGAAAGTACAAAACATGGTTGATGAGATAACTGATAAAATTGAAAATGCTAAAACTAACGAATACATTTTCTTTTGGCCTTTTGTGGTTTTCTTGAAATAAGCAATTATGTTAAATAAAAAACTTAAAAATAAAAGAGAAAATGTCAATGGCGACAGTATCATGAAGCTTTTACCTATACTCTCTTGTATCGTATCAGCAGAACTTCTATCAAGGTTTTTCTGATACGCAGAGTCGGAATTGTAATCAGTGTTTTGGTGGTCCTGAGCCCAGTCAATTGATGTATCGACGTCCATAACTTTCTGGGCTGAATAGCCTGGCAAACGGACTGATTTGCATAGGCTCTCTTCAGGATTAATATAACAGTCAATGTATCCATATGTTCCAAAATAAAAGTTATAAAGAGAGTCCCCAAGCTTATACGAATAATATAAGGTTGTTGTGGTCGGTGCTGTTAAAAGTGTTAAGAATAAAAATATGACCGATAGTAATTGAAATAGTAGAGCTAATAGATGAAAAGAAAACATGGCTTGTTCTCAGGTTTGAAGAAGTGGATTGATTTACAGTTTGATTAATTAATGGTGGAAGCTAGATAACTCAAAAAGGGTGAAAATGTGACATTTTTATAGATGGTTGTGGAAAGATAGAGGGCTGCTACCGGACCATTCCCACTAGGACTGGTAACGCGCCCAGAAACGCATCTATTTCTTTTTCTCACCTACTACATTAGAAAACAATTATTTAAGTAGTGTATATATGATCCTTGAATGATCATGAACTTCAACTCGAGATGGGGAATATATTTTTAGGATAGTTTTGCCTTGCGTTTCCTTTTTTCCCTACTTTCGGGACAGCACTTCAACGTCAGGATTGCACATCCGTACATCAGGATACGTTCATTAACGTCGACGCCGGATGCACTTGATTAGGAAGAGTAATTGGATTATAATTTTCCTGGTGATATGCTATATTTCTTAAATTCTTGAATTGATGATCTTATTGATATATCAATTGCCAAGCCCTCCGGTGTTTTGTTCGTCCTTCTTCCTCTATTATAGTTTGATGTTTAAGTACATTATTTATTGTGTATGCAAGCTAGGAGGATACCTTTGAGGGCAATATCAATGATAAGAACATAAACTTGACTTGAGGCTATTTAATTAAATGTGAAGAATAAACCTAAATACCTTACTAGAGATACCATTGCATTATCATAGACTAATGAACTTTTAGCACTGGATCTGGTTATAAATACATCGTGGCATTAACATTAACAGTCAATTCAGAAGATAGATATCGCGGCTAGAACAATTAGGTGCAAGTTATCTATGAAAGGAGTCATCGTTCAGCAGGTATTTGGATGCAAGTAATTAAACCTATCAAACAAAGATAATTAATTTAATTATTTTCCGTATTGACTAAATAAAGTAATTTACAATAGATTTAATAAAACCCAAAACAATTTTTTATTGAAAATAATACTCTATATACCATATACCATGTGGAATAAAACAGTAAAAGAAAGAGAAAACAGCAGTAAACAGCTGGACGTGTAACAAAACGAAAGAAAAAAATAACGACTGAGAAATATACGGTAAAAAATATATGTAAATTAATCAGCAAGCCAAGAAAGTATGAAAAAATATAAGAATAGCTATAGTGCGTAGTAAAACATACTTGAGAATAAGTAAAAGGTGTAGAAGTTGAAGTATGATCGAGAAAGGTAGAAATAAATAAAGGTATGTGTGCTAGAATAATAAATGGAGTTGTGATGGTATAATTGATAGTCTAAATGATTAGGAATGGGCATGAGGTTGAATCGAAGAGTACTTTGGTCATAGTCATAAAAATCCGAAAAATGTAAAAAAAAGAAGAAAAGCAAAGACCTGTTGAAAGGACGTCTAAACAGAAAAAGAAAACACCAGTTTCCTTAATAATTATGAATTATAACTTCCCTGGATCAGCAGCATTAGCTAATATTTTCTTTAATGAAATACACCAACTAATACCAGCGTGACTCATCATGAATTGTAAAATGCTAGACTCAACTTGGCTGTAACTTTTATCTTTAGAGAAAAAATCTTGTAAAACTTGAGCTAAGAAATTTCTATTTTCTTCATTGGAAATGACATCAGAGCTCAGTAATTTGGATTTATGATAATCAAACTGCTTTTCAGATAATTCGGAAGAATGAGCTAACAACTTCTTTAATAAAGCTTCGGCATCTTCGATACTGGTGATACTATCGGTAGGAGAAGTCGGATATTGATTGGAAGAACAAGCCGATTCAGCAGATGAAGCCGAAGCACTCAATGGAAGTGGAGGAGGTCTTCTTGGAGAAGAAAATTGGGAGTTCTTGTCTAGCTTTGGTGATCTGTCTTCAGAAATTAAACCTTGAGCAGTATTCAGAGCAGCCAATGAAGGGCCGGAAACATTTCTCTTTCTTCTAACAGATCTGGATCTGCTAGCTGAGAACACGTAAGGACAGTCATTCCAGCCATTGGTCTGGACTTGAACTTGAGGTTTTGGGGAGTTACTTGTAGCGGTTAACATTGCAAAGAGATGGCGATGAGCAGGTTTTTGGGAGTAAAACGAGTGAGACTGAGATGCTGAAGGCTAATAACAAGTAGAGTAAGGGAGACCAGGACCAGAGTAGACAAGAAGTTGGATATGCGTTGATATTTGTAAAAACGAGGAGTGGATGCTTTGCTTTGCTGCCTGTGTTAAAATTGCCTTTTAAGGAGCATACTGAATTGTTGGATTTCAATTCAGATGTGAGACAGAAACGCACATTTATTGATTTTTTTTTTTTTGGCCTGAGCGTGCGGCTGCCGAGTTCGCTTATAAAAGTGAAATTAACGTTGGATCGAGCTCGATCGACGGTACGCTTGACTTGCTTTGTTATATGTACATGGTTGCATGTCCGGTGATCAATGATATATATATAGAGTAAAGAGAAAAACGATCTCTTCCTTGTACTTTATTTGAGTATATCCAAGTGGTCTATTTGTTTTGAGGGATATACACCATACCACCAAATAATCAGAATTAATTGAATTTTCAGGATGTAATTATTCCTAACTATTGTGATGGATGTAAATTGATCCATGCGGAACTTCATAAAAGTCATTCTAGAAGAGCAGCATTTTTTCACTAGATATATCCACCAGTATAGTACATACTACATATAGGTGTTTAGGGTACGTGATCACATGCCACATAGCGTAAAAATATTCTTTATTATATAAGAAAATCGGAAAATGAGGTAAAACAAAGAGCACATAAATAAAGTACATTAAAGTAATTGCCTAAAGATCATGTTAAGTCGAATGTATTAACTGAACTAGCTCCCGCCCGGAGTGATGCGTAAAGACTGAATATAACAACAAAACGAAAATAATCAAACTTGTAGTTGATTACTATAAAACAAATCTATAATCAACCTCTACAAAACAAATTAAAAGAAAAAAATAACTAACTCAACTTCTAAATCTCTGAACCTCCAAAGCTTTACTTAGAACATCTTCAATTGTAGGTCTTTCACTGGGATCAATAACTAAACAAAATTTAATTAATTCTTTCAAGTCTTCACTATATTCAGGGTCATTAGGAAAGCTATATTTACCCGAACTTATAGCCAAGTTGATATTAGCACCATTAATTTGCTCTTCTCTTTCGAAAGGCGAATAACTGTAAAGCAAGGCATATAAAGTACAACCCAACGACCAAATGTCAATTTTTTCATCTATTTCATCACCAACTTTAATATCCAACAATTCCGGTGCTCTATATGGCAATGTACAATGTTCGTTACTTAATTCCTGATAAGTTATGGCTTGGGCTCTGGTCTTGATGTTCACCCTTGCCTTTTCACATGAACCTAAATCAGCCAATACAGGAGTACCATCTTTTGAAATCATAACGTTAGCAGGTTTGATATCACGATGTGCCATACTTATTCTATCCGTTAATTCTGTACCTAACTCTATATTTGGATCATCACTACCTGATACTAAAGGTTGATGAGGCTGTTCTGATATTTCATTTGCGGATAAGAAAGGGTTATTTTCTTCGTCTGCGTACCCAGGATCTTCGGGGTTTGAGGCTGTATCCATTGATGAAGTCATCGTGTAATTTGTTGAAAGCTGGTGTCTATGCATTGATATTAAACCTCTACAAGTTCCAATGAACAACCTTAGAGCTTCATCTTCATCCATTTTAATGCCATTCACACTATTATTATTTATTATGTCTTGTAAAGAACCGTTATCGAAGTATGGCAATAAGATATAAATAGTCTTAGACCCATCAGGTTCTTGAACGATTGAAGAATCGATTGATTTCATAATATATGGTGACTTAAATTCTTTATAATTATCAACTTCTTTCATGGCCACTTTAAAATTCGAATTGCCAAATGGACATCTTATCTTCTTTAATGCGTATAAACCCTTGTTGTTTTGTGATTGAACTAAATAAACGTAAGAAAAGCCTCCTTCACCCAACAGATCCAGAATCTTGAATTGAGCTCTGTTGATTTGCAAACTGGGTGTCTTGTTGATGATACATGGGAAACAGGATGTGAGTGTGTCTATGAAACTCATGATTGTGGTGGATTGGTAATTTTATTGGCGAATAACAGTTTCGGTATCACATTACGAGATGATATCGATTTGAACAAGTTACAGTAGCTTAGTATCAAATCTGGCAATCTATCTGCGGAGACACCCGTGCACGCGCAAAACTCTTTCTTGAATTTTTCGTTTTCGATCTCTTGAATTGTTTGTTGTTTTTGGTGGTGTTGGATGTGTTATTCGCCAACTGGTGACCCTGTATTCAATTCTTCTTTATATCTTCAAACTAAATTCATAATGTCCATATCCACAAAGACCACTGGTACTGAACTGGGAAACTTATCTCTGATTGCTGCCCATTCACATATCTCAGGTCTAGGTTTAGATGATCATTTACAACCTAAAGAAACATCTCAAGGTATGGTCGGCCAATTGCAAGCTAGAAGAGCCGCTGGTGTTATCTTAAAGATGATTGAAAGAGGTAAGATTGCTGGTAGAGCTATTTTAATAGCAGGCCCCCCTTCTACTGGTAAAACTGCCATTGCAATGGGGTTATCTCAATCTTTAGGTTCCGATGTTCCATTTACTGCAATTGCAGGTTCTGAAATTTTTTCTAAAGAATTGTCTAAAACAGAAGCTTTGAACCAGGCTTTTAGAAAAAGTATAGGTATTAAAATTAAAGAAGAAACTGAATTGATCCAAGGTGAAGTTGTTGAAATTCAAATTGATAGATCTTTAACTGGTGGCCATAAGCAAGGTAAATTGACTATTAGAACAACTGATATGGAAACTATTTATGAATTGGGTAATAAGATGATTGACGAATTAACTAAAGAAAAAGTCATTGCTGGTGACGTTATTTCAATTGATAAATCAAATGGTAAGATTACAAAAATAGGTAGATCATATACAAGAGCCCGTGATTACGACGCAATGGGCCCAGACACTAAATTCGTTACATGCCCTGAAGGTGAACTACAGACTAGAAAAGAGGTTGTTCATACTGTCAGTTTACATGAGATTGATGTTATAAATTCAAGACAGCAAGGTTTCTTAGCATTGTTCAGTGGTGATACAGGTGAAATTAGATCTGAAGTGAGAGATCAAATTAATTCAAAGGTTGCTGAGTGGAAAGAAGAAGGTAAAGCTGAAATTTTGCCAGGTGTCTTGTTTATTGATGAGGTCCATATGTTAGATATTGAATGTTTCTCATATATTAATAGGGCATTAGAAGATGAATTTGCTCCTATTGTTATCATGGCTACAAATAAGGGTATCTCAAAGACAAGAGGAACAAACTATAAATCACCACATGGCTTGCCATTAGATTTATTAGATAGATCAATCATCATTAAGACCGAAAAATATAATGAAGAAGAAATTGCTAAGATTTTAAAAATCAGATCACAAGAAGAAGAAGTTGATTTAAATGACGATGCGTTAAGCCTGCTAACTAAAGTTGGTTTAGAAACTTCTTTAAGATACTCATCTAACTTAATCTCGGTTAGTTATCAAATTGCCAAGAAGAGAAGATCAGAAAAGGTGGAGTTGAATGATGTTATGAGAAGTTATAAGTTATTCATAGACAGCGCTAGATCTGTTCAATTTTTAGAAGAAAATAGTAGTCAGTACATTGATGATGAGGGCAATGTTAGCTTTGGTGTTAGAAATGGTGAGGATAATATGGATACTTCTAACTAAATAAAGATATAGATATGATTTTTGCCCTAATTTATTTGAGCCAGTGGATTATTTTGTTGTACTTCTCCTTTTTTTTCTCACTTTTTTTGTTGTTTTTAATATTGTATATTCTCTTCCAAATATGTACTGTTTAGTCGATTAAAATTAGTTATTGTGCTTTTTTTGTATTTTCTAAGAAGTGGATGTAGACTGTTTGTCGATCTAATAAACGAAAAATGTTACAGTTTTAAAACATTATGGCATGAGCATTTTAACGAAAAGGCGTGATGATTTCATTTTATTTTTGATTATTAAACAAAACAAATGAAAAGAAAATATACAAATGTAGACTTACGCAGATGAGTCTATAAATATTCAATGGATATTACTATATCATTGCGGAAAAGAGAGTAGTTTTATAAGATGAAAGATTGTAATGCATGAAAAAAACTGTTATGGTATTTGTTATAGCTGATAGTATGTTCAAATAGAAAGGGTCAAACTTAAGCACTTCCCTTAGTGTTCAAAATCAACCCAATAATCATTCCGTATAAACCTAAAACTTCAGCAAAAATCAAAATCAACACAATACCGACAAATAATCTAGGTTGATGCATGAACTGTCTAACACCTTCATCACCAACGATACCAATAGCATAACCAGAGGCAAGACATGCAAACCCAACTGATAAACCACAGGCCAAGTGCATAAAACCATTAAATAGAGTATAGTCATTAGCTGGATTTAAACCACCAGCAATTAAAACAGCAACAACTAAACCATAAACGGACAAAATACCGGACATGACAACTGGAATTAAAGATTTCATGATCAATTCTGGTTTGAAAGTACCAATACCTGAAATACCAATACCCGATTTTGCTGTACCTATGGCAGCACCAAGACAGGATAAAGTCATTGCTGCCGCACAACCAGCAAAACCAAAGAATGGTGCAAATGCTGGAGCATATTCATCTGAAGATGACCTGTTATAAAGAAATTAATATATTGATGTTAGTATCTCTTTCATCAATTGAATTGATTTAATGGCTAATCGATTTCAGGTCAATAGGGTCGCTGATAGCAATTGGACTGAACACAAAAAGAGCAACATACATTTTGAGTAGTAATAAAGATGTGAATGAAAGTGTCGAACTGTGCAAAAGCTGCGGTTGCAATGTTCTAATGATCCTGCGCTTTTGACCAGTTGATATCCTTCATGTTGTAACTTGTAACTTGTGCTGCTTATTCCGTTCAATGTGCGGCGCGGGCTGTGCAAACAGTTACCCGGCGTGTGGAATTTGTTTGTTTTGTTAAAGACAAGTTATTGAAAAGCGTGTTTTCGTGTGTTTCGAAGAGACCTAGATCACATTGGTAATAGCCAAAGAGATGCTCAAAAATGGCCGAAGTGACTTCTCATGATAAACTACATGTCCAACTGAAAGAGTTAAAGATTATCCATACCACATTATCTTCATATTTGGAACGCAGAATCAAGACGGCGTTAAAAGAGTTTCATATCAAAGATAGAGATAAAAAGATACTTGGTCAAGTTGAGGAATATTTAGGATATAATCTCGATGAGCTTTTTAATTCAATAAAATACTCGTTACAGGTAGATGGATTGGCAGAAGAAAAGTTGAGAGAGATTGATATCAATGAATACTTGAATGATCCAAACAAGATTAACGAAAAGATAGAACCTTATGATTTTGCTCTGAATGATAAACTACGGAACCTTTATTTACAGGTAGAAGATACAATTGAAGAAATATCACAGCTACGTAAATCAAAGCCTGAAGATTATTATACTTCGTATAAAGATAAATATATATCAAATGAGAAGTTGATAGATGATATAGTGGAGCAGAATTCGGTAGCTAGAGAACAATTACTCAAACAATTAGACGGAGAGAGTTCAGAGGAAGTGGAAGATCACGATAATCTTGATTTGCAGGAGGGCATACATGACATATTAAAAGATTTGGTTGGTTTGAAGAAAGGGATACCCGAAACTAAACAGAAATTTAATAACTTGTGTAATGTTGTTGATTTCGTTAGCAGTGAAAAGTGATACCAATTTCGTGTTGTAAAAGTAGTTTTTTTTTTGTATATTAATTTTAATGATAATTATATTTGGATTTAAGCGGTTACATAAACTATTCAAAGATAAAGAAATACAACGGGGGGCATTTGCACTACAAAAATGAAAAGCTTGAATACTTTACATCAATGTTGCCAATAGAAAGAAGTGAATGATACTTAATCGAGATCCCTTCCGCTTTTTCTGAATTTTATAAATAAGTGGATTTGTGGTTGACTGAGTTAGGTTGTAATTCTTTTAGCAATTTAACTTTTGTAAATTTTAGAAATAGAATTACCGATTCGTTAGTGAATGGGAAGCACTCCGTGTTACTTACAGCGCATCCAGTTAACATCTTTAAACTGATAAAGCCTGGAACCATACTTGGAAATGTCAAAAGAATCAAGTTTGGTACATTTCAACCCATTGGTTCTAATCTTCCAAAATCGTAGATCGGATCATATAATTAATTTATCGATAGGGCAAATAATTTGAGAAATATACTTAATAGACTTTTTAATATTAATGTCAATTTTAACCCTATAAACTCTTGAAGACTTTCCGGATGATTCATCAATTGTTAGTCAAAAGGGGAGCTTAAATTATCAATAACAACTCTCGCCAGCAGTGAAATTTCTTCATGATCCTTCATCTGAAGATATGAATAATCAACATTTAACTCTAATTGGTCTTTGCAAGTGCTTCAGACAAACTTCTTTTAAGTTTTTAAAAGCATCTAATGACTTTAACCCTTTTTGAATATGAGAGGCAAGTGAGACTTTAACCTGGATGGAAATGACCTTCTTACTAGGAACTTTACCTTTTTAGTAATCCATCGCACTAATTTCTTGTGCAGATTGTAATATTGAATCTAGCAATTCAGTGGCATCTAAGGTTTCTCTATATGGGGAACGAAATATTTCTTTAGGAGAGCAAAATGGAGAAAGTAAGTAATTCATTTCCAACCATGAGCATTTGCCATCTTGATATTACTCCATATTTTAGGTTTGCATTTCCAAAGCATGTTGTGGAAAGTAGTGAAAGCAATTTCTATAGATATTTCTCAGTGAATATGCTAACATTATCCTTCGGAATTTGGAAGGATTGAAGCTATCTTGATATACTAACTGTTTATTATAAATGTAATTTTGCCATTAGCTATCTTTACAAGAGTCTAAGTGTTATAACTGGTGCTATCAACACTAGTTTCAATGCTACTACTTCCTCTACCCTTACTGGTACTGCTTCTGCTTCCACAACTGATAACAACAGCTGATCTCAAGATTGTTACTGAAACTCTCTCAGTGATTCCCTAATTTTTCTTGATAATTAATTATATATTTAACCAGAGATATCTTCATTTCGTTCTTTGTTCGCATTAATCATTTGTTCTTTGTTTGGTTTATAGAATTTTATAACTATATATATATATACTACAGTGGTATATAATTCGAAGATTTCTATTATATTCCTGGCTTTGTGTGTTACATTTACTCTATTTTATCAGAAACGGCTCGGATGGTATGACGGCTCAGACCGCCTTAAAACATCGAAGAAAATTGAATCTTTCTTTTATTATAGGCAAGGTCAAAATTCAACAATTACTATATTTCCAAACCCATTTATCAACACTTTTCATATGTTTTTGGTTACCAAACTTGTTAATTTTGAATAACAAAGATAAAGGTAAGCATAAAGCTATGCTTTAACGTATACTTACAATATTACACACCATATATTTTAAATCTAAAAAATTACCCTTAAAATCAAGTTCTTCGCCGCCTTTCTTTACTTCTATTGGTTTTTAAAATTCAACAATATGAATATTTATTCATGAAAGTTTTTAATTATATATATGGCCTGCAAATGCTATTTTCAAATTTGAAGGCTTCCCTGAAGAGCCATGAATTTCCGAATTTGGGCCCTTGGGAATTATATAATCAAGCAATATTGTACGTACATTCTCCCCGGATCCTTATATTTTCAATATATGAGCGCACAATCGAACTTTTAACCAAATATAAACATAATCTTAGTTTTGATTCGATGACTTGTTTGTAAGTACACGGATTAATTTGATGGAATCGAAGGATATTCCTGCGTGCATGGATAAGTTGAGTTTGTATAAAAAGAATCCTAAATCCTGATTTAAGCCAGGTTTAGGGATACATTGGGTTTACCTGCTTTTACTTTAAAATCTATCAGCTTGACTACCCTTTTAATCTATTTATCCATTCGTTTATTTTCATTTCTAACACTCATTATTTGATCACGATGGTGTTTTCTTTTACTCGAGCATTTTCCTTATTGCTTTCTCTATCTGTCCTAACAAGCTCAGCACCGATTCCATATGGTTATGGAAGCAGTATAAACGATTATTCTTCTTTGGTTAGTAGCTCTGATGATGCTTCAATTAGCACTACTGATTCTTATACCGCTTCTGAAACTTCTTCTGTAAGTTTAGTTGGAAATTCGACAAATACTTACTCCCTTTTAAGTTTGAGTTCTAGTTCATGTGATTTTTCCAGTATAATTACTTCATTAACGAAAAACACAGATGATTTATCCACTATAATTAGTGCCCTAAGTTCTTTAAATGGTACCTACGATATCAGTGACCTAATTAGGTCTTTAACTGATGACTCTGTATCAGCTACAGTCAACACTTTAGTTTCTTTGGTTGAATCAGATGAGTTTTCAAGCTTAGTCAGCTCACTAACTGGTAGTTCTGATATTTCTGATATTATCAGCAGTTTGGCTACACTTATTCAATCAGATGACTTTTCAACCCTAATTAGCTCATTGATTTCTGGTGATTCTTCTAGTATAAATAGCTCCTTAATTTCTTTATTGGAATCAGATAACTTTTCAAGCATATTCACTTCACTATTAGAGGATTCTGATATATCAGCTATAATCAGTCCTTTGATTTCTTTTGTTGAATCAGATGCATTTTCATCAATTGTTAGTCTACTAACTGGTGGTTCTGTGTCGGATATTTCAAGTATAATTACCTCTTTGATATCTTTGGTCGAATCTGATTCTTTTTCAAGTTTCATTAGTTCTTTTACTTCTGGAAATGTTTCAACTATAATTAGCTCTTTTATCTCATTTCTTGAGTCAGACGACTTAACAACATTGATTACTTCTTTCACTGGTGTTGATATTTCTGGAATAGTTAGCATTTTAGCATCTTTCCTTGGTTCTGATGACATTTCAACTTTAATTAGTGCATTTGAATCTGGCGATTTATCAACTATAATGAGCTCTTTAATTTCCTTGTTTGAATCAGATGACTTCTCAACTATAATCAGTTCATTTTCTTCGACTGATTTATCAACCATAATTAGCACTTTAACCTCCTTTGTTGAATCGGATGCTTTTTCAACTATCATTGACCTAGCAACTGGTACCGATATATCAGGTATAATTAAAGTCTTTACTACCTTACTTGATTCAGATGATATCACAAGCTTAATAGGTGCCTTTGAGTCAGGAGATGTATCAAGTATAATCAGTGCCATTACTTCTTCACTTGATTTAGATGACTTTTCAAGTTTATTTAGTTCATTAATTGACGGTGATTTAACCAGTGCAATTGACGCTGTTAGTTCCTTATTTGATTCAAGTGAGCTTTCAAGCTTGATTTCATTGTTCACTGGTGGTGTTGACCTAACAGGAAGTTTAAGCTCTTTAATTTCATTATTTAGCTCCGATGATTTTTCAAGTTTAGTTAGTTCATTTGAATCTGGGGATCTTTCCAGTATAATCAGCTCTATTGTCGACCTACTCGAATCTAGTGATTTCTCAAGCGCCATTAGTTCATTGACTGGTTTTGATATTTCAGGTATAACAAGCGTTTTAGGCTCTTTAATTAGTTCCGATGACTTTTCAAGTTTAATTAGTGCAGTTGAGTCTGGTGATCTATCGACTATAATCAGTACCTTAACTTCATTAGTTAGTTCTGATTACTTATCAAACATAATTAGTTCTTTGCTTTCAGGAGACTCATCAAGCATAATAAGCTCTTTCATATCTCTAATTGAATCAGGTGACTTTACTAGTTTACTAAGCTCGTTAACTGGAGACTCTGATCTATCAGGTATCGTTAGTTCAGTTATATCTTTACTTGATTCAGACGACTTATCGAGTTTGACTAGTGCATTTGAATCTGACGATTTATCAAGTATAACTAGTGCCTTAACCTCTTTGATCGAATCAGATGAGTTTTCAAACATAATTACTTCATTGACTGGTTCTGATGATATATCAGATATAATTAGCTCCATACTTTCGTTAGTTGGTTCAGATGATTTCTCAACATTGATTAGCTTGCTCACTTCTGGTACTTCTTCGGATGATATGACTAGCATTTTGGATGATATCATTGGAAACTTGAATTCGACTGAAGCTGAGGCCTTTGAAAACGCTGTTTGCTCTATAGCTTCTGAACCTGGTTCTAGTATATCTTCTGACTATTCTTCTCTTGCTTTTAAGGCCGGTTACACAAGTACTCTAACTGGTGTTGCTTCAAGTACACCGTTATCAGCATATACATCATTCGGAATCACTTCGGGATCCAGAACCAGAGTTCCACAACAAACTGGAACTGTCAGCACCAGGTCCAACGTTATTAATACCTCTGGTGTTACTCCTATTGCTACAGCTTCTTTTTCTTCTTCTACTGCTATAACTCCAACAGTTAATATCAAGATCGTTACTGAAACTGTTTCAGATATTTCAACTATTATTGAAACTGTCTCATGTACATCCGTGTGCACATGGTAATCATATAAGTGGAAACGAGTTCGTTTCTCTTAATTTTCCTTAGTTATGCTGTTTCTTTTAATCTTTCGTTCTTTGTTTTTTTACCTACTTCAACTACACTGCCTCTGGGAAGTATTGATACTTTCAATGGTTTACTTTAATTCTTTATGTCCTATGTTTACTCTATCGCTTATAAATACACATTGACTTCAACTGTGTTGACTTTTACTGATTTGTTATAGTTCTTTTAGTTTCAGAGTAGATCAAGTTTCTTAATGCATGACTACTGATTTTCTAGTAGACGGATCAGCCATTAAATACGTGCAACACTTTCGCTCTAATTTGGAGTAACTGCCAATTTCAACTTTGCCAGCGCACGCCGCTTGATTCTATGATCAAAAGACTGTAGATTTAGGATTTATCCTCGATAAACCAACAACTTCTGTAAGTATTCCCAAGTACGAACAACTAATCCATTCAAAAATGCCAAACATTGCTGAACTGAAGTCAATCTCCAACTCATACATCTCGCAAATTCCACCGGAGTTCTACAAGCCAATAACAAGTTCTAAACCACCGGCACTAACCACCGGTTTATGTATTTTCTTGACACTAGTTCACATTTGTTCAATAATTAATCCAGAACTACCAATAAATTGGAGTTTATCACCACAAGCTCTTCCAGATTTAGAATTACACAGATTATCAACATATCCATTGGTTCACGTTGGTTTCATGCATTTATTTTTGAATTTAATCTCAATATATGGTCCACTATCACAATTTGAAATCGCTAATGGTACCGTCCACACAGGTATAGTTTTAAATACAATAGCCAGTTTTACTGCTATTCCATATTGTCTAATTGGTATGCTGTTTTACCCTCATGTTAGTGTGTTGGGTGCATCAGGTTGGTGTTTTTCAATGATGGCTTATTTTACATACTTGAAATCAAGAACAATTAAGAAATTTAGAGTTTTTGGATCAAAATATGAAATCCCTACTGTTTCCACTCCTTTTATAATGGTTATTTTAATTGCCGTTTTTGTCCCTGGTTCTAGTTTTATTGGTCATTTGATTGCTGTTGTTATTGGATTTGCTTTAGGTATGGGTTATTTGGCACCTCTTTGTAATCCTCCATTTTTAATTGTTCAAAGAATTGAAAAGTTTCTAGGTAAGTTGATTGAAAATTTGCCTGAAGAAATTAAATACATTAGGGAAGTTGAGGTTGTTGATAAAAGATACAAAACTGAACATTTGGCTGCTCCAACCTTGCCTGTTCATCATAATGATGGCTCTTTTAAAGGTACTGGTAATGTTTTGGGTTCTAGTACGACTACAACTACCAGCAGTTAATTGATAGATAATTCTGTTTTCTTTGTGCTTACGTTTTTGATACACATATAGAGAATTGCACACACTATTTTATTCTGTACTTTAAGTTAATGTACTCTACACTATTTAATTTCTTTCTAGAAAAATGATTTTTAAATTGAGATAATAATACTGTATAGATGTAGTAATAGGATATGGAACAACAGAAACGAAACTTAGATCATATCATAACAACAAAAAAAAGATTTGGAAAATAATATAAACACATAAAAAAGGGCAAAAACCCAAATAAAAATGAAAACTTACAAAATATAAATAAATCATTTACCACGTAAAATCTTGGCAAATTCTTCAATATCAATTTGACCATCGGAATCAGTATCAGCTGCTTGAACCATTTGTCTGGCTTCCTCTTCGGTCAATCTTTCACCAATTGTAGTTAAAACTCTAATTAATTCAGTTTGAGAAATCTTTCCATCTCCATCAGAATCAAAAACTTTGAAAGCTTCTAAAATTTCAGCTTCAACGTCTTGTTCTTTAATTTGTCTTGCCATCATAGTTAAAAATTCTGGGAATTCGATGGCCGAGTTACCATTGGCATCAATTTCATTAACTAAATCATTTAATTCTTGTTGTGTTGGGTTTTGACCTAACGCTCTCATAACTGTACCTAATTCAGCAGCAGATATTTGCCCATCACCATCTTTATCGAAGATGCTGAAAGCTTCTTTAAATTCGTCAATTTGTTCAGATGTTAATTTTTCAGACTATGTTAGTTAATTAGTTAGTTAGTTAGTAAAACGCCTGCTATATATTGTGATCTCAAAAGCTTAGTGATATTAATTGGATGACAAATCCACGTACTTGAACAGCCATTTCTGAAATAATCAATAGTTCAGAAGAAGTCAATACCAGAAACAGGTGTCTGATAAGACCACGTTTAAAATTTTGGGATGTGGAAGGTACTTATACGTTGGCCGTATCTGAACTGGCGCCGCTAGCCTGAAACCGGGGATTAATCCAGTTAGATCGACCAACATATCAAAATGGTAACCAAGTTCTATAGAACCAGGTCTGTGGCGTTCCATTAAAATATTTTTTTTTGCAAAATGATCTGGTTCAGCCCAATTCAGCGTAATTTGATTAACAGTATCTTGGTTATTTAATATACCACGATGCAATGTATATTGATAGATAAATCGATCCCCCGCCCATTCCCTAAGGCTTTTGCTTATCAATTTTAGAGAATCAATCATGCTCTTGCCTTTAAAAACTATATATTGGTTGACGGCTTATTCTTAAATACCTTCTATAAAAATGTACTAAAATGCTTCTGTCTCTAAAACACTTTCGTGCTCACGACAGTCTCAACCACTAGACGTGCAGTTTCTTTGTCAACCTATATACTCATGCTTGCAGTGAATTATAATGAATAACATACCATTGGGGTTATGTTGTATGAATTGTGGATCCAAAAATAAAGCAAAGAAGGAAATTGCGTGGCTGTTGGGTATGAGATCATGATTGAGTTGTTACGTACGTAGCCAAAATTGTTTCTGTAAACATGGCGCGGTTTGGTGGCTAGTGCCAAGGCGCAGTCCCAGGTTTAAGAATTAAACTGTAAGTTAACTGTTCAGATCTTGTATTATACGGATCTATAGAAAGAGAGAAAAAGGAGAGGGTATAACAAAGAAACACCAAATGTAGGAGAATATAAGAAGAGTATAGAATATAATTAAAGAAAAATCCCAAAAAAATTATAATATTAAACGATAACAAAAATATAAAAGCTAGCTATGAAAAAAATACCAAAGTAAAATCAAAAGACAAAAGAAAAACAATCAAGGGAACTATATCAAATAGTAAGTAATTAAAGAAATCAAAATTAATTAAATGAAAGTAATTGCTCTAACCAGAACACATTTCACAAGCTTCTGGGTTGTCAATGGCACATGCAATCACTTTAGAATTGTAAATGTCAACTTCTGAAGCTTCGCCAGTAAAAACTTCGACTACTTTCTTATTTGGGGCTTCCTCTGTAACTGGAGCAGGAACAGAGACAGGCTTTTCATTAATTGACAGAGATGCCATTGATCCAGTAACTGATGTAGCAGCTGTTTGCGGAGAAGGAGTAGAGAAGGCGGAAGATGGAGCAGAAACAACAGTAGAATTGGTTAAAGTAGTTGCCTTGGGTCTGATAATTGTATGTTCTGGAACTGGGATATTTTCAACTTCGGAAGTTTGCTTTGGAACATACTTCTTGATCTTCAATTTTTCCAACAGAGCAACAGAATTAGCAGCAGTATCGGCATGCTTTTGATCAACTGTGAATTGAATAGCAGCAGCAGCGGCTTGAGTTCTTAAGTAATACATACCAGTCTTTAAACCTTTCTTCCAACCATAGAAATGCATAGAAGTTAATTTACCCATAGTTGGTGATTTCAAGTGAATATTCATAGATTGGGATTGATCAACATAAGCACCTCTATCAGCAGACATATCAATAATTGTCTTTTGAGAAATTTCCCAAACAGTTTTGTATATCTTCTTTAATTCATCTGGAATATTAGGCAAGTTTTGAATAGAACCATTATCAGAAATAATGTAATTCTTCATAGCATCATCCCATAAACCTAGTTCAACCAAATCCTTTAATAAGTATGGATTAACAATTTGGAACTCACCGGCTAAAACTCTTCTTGAGTAAATGTTGGAAGTGTAAGGCTCAAAACATTCATTGTAACCTAAGATTTGAGAGGTTGAAGCAGTTGGCATTGGGGCTAGTAATAGGGAGTTTCTCAAACCATGTTTCTTAATATCAGTCTTTAATGAATCCCAGTCCCATAAATCAGTTGGCTTTTTACCCCATAAATCAAACTGTAAGACACCTTGAGCGGCTGGAGAACCATCAAATGTTTCATACTTACCTTCTTCAATGGCCAGCTCAACGGAAGCTTCTAAAGCACCATGGTAAATAGTTTCAAAAATTTGAACATTTAATAGTTTAGCTTCTGGAGAATCAAATGGTAATCTTAATTGCATGAAAGCATCAGCCAAACCTTGAACACCAACAGCAACAGGTCTATTCTTCATATTGGATCTTCTAGCAGTTTCAACTGGATAATAGTTTCTGTCAATGACCTTGTTTAAGTTCTTTGTAACAACCTTGGAAATTTCATGTAATTTCTTGAAATTATACCAACAAGTTTCATCGTCAGATTCAACAAATGCAGGTAAAGCAATTGAAGCCAAGTTACAGACAGCAGTTTCACTTGGATCAGAAAATTCAACAATTTCACAACATAAGTTGGAAGACTTAATCATACCTAAATTCTTTTGATTTGATTTCTTGTTACATGCATCTTTATATAACATGAATGGAGTACCAGTTTCAGTTTGAGCTTCTAAAATAGAGTACCATAATTTTTGGGCTTTAACAGTTTCTCTACCTCTACCTTCTCTTTCATATCTTTCATATAATTCTTCAAATTCATCACCATAAACATCAGCCAGACCAACAGCTTCAGAAGGAGAAAACAAAGTCCAATCAGCATTAGCTTCGACTCTCTTCATAAATAAATCAGGAATCCATAAAGCAGGGAATAAATCTCTTGCTCTAATCTCTTCTTTACCGTGATTTTTTCTAATGTCAATGAAATCAAAGATATCAGCGTGCCATGGTTCAATATATAAAGCAAAAGCACCAGGTCTCTTATTACCACCTTGATCAACGTATCTAGCGGTATTGTTGAAAACTCTAACCATTGGAATAATACCATTAGATGTACCATTAGTACCAGCAATATAAGAACCGGTAGCTCTGACGTTATGAATATGTAAACCAATACCACCAGCAGTCTTGGAAATCAGCGCACATTCTTTTAAAGTGTCGTAAATACCTTCAATGGAATCTTCTTTCATGGCAACCAAGAAACAAGAAGACATTTGAGGATGTGGAGTACCAGCATTGAATAAAGTTGGAGAAGCGTGAGTGAAATAACGTTCAGACATCAGATTATAAGTTTCGATAACTTTTGGGATATCATCACCATGAATACCAACAGCAACTCTCATAACTAGATGTTGAGGTCTTTCAGCAACTTTACCATTGATTCTTAATAAGTAAGATCTTTCTAAAGTCTTAAAACCAAAATAGTTGTAAGAGAAATCACGATCGTAATTAATAGCCGAGTTTAATTCTTCAGCATGCTTTTGAATAATATCATAAACTTCATCAGAAATCATTGGAGAACGCTTACCATTCTTTGGGTTAACGTAATTGTATAATTGCTCAACAACAGAAGAGAATTGTTTTGTGGTTTGCTTGTGTAAATTGGAAATTGCAATTCTAGCAGCTAAGACAGCGTAGTCTGGATGAACAGTAGTCATGTAAGCAGCAGTTTCAGCAGCTAAGTTATCCAATTCGATAGTAGTAACACCATGATAAACACCAGAAATAACACGCTGAGTAATGGCAACAGCATCGACGTGTCTAGGATCTAAACCGTAGCATAATCTTGAGACTCTAGCTGTGATTTTGTCGAAACGAACAGGTTCTTTGCGACCATCTCTCTTGATAACAAACATCGTTGTGGATAGTACTGGATAGTTGTGGTAGTAAGTAAACAAGACTAGGCTAAGAAGAAAAAGAGAGCAGTGCTATTGAAATGAAAAGTGGGAAATGGGCCAGTTATATACGACGCGTCCTGCTGCAACGCGTGCCACCGGTACACTGACTAATCACCTGTCCGCGTTTTTCTGGGGAATCTTAGAAAATCCAATACTGTTTCTGGATATTCTCAGCTCGAATATGACTATTTTGGTATTTAGAACGCTGTTAAACCCTAATATTCCTTATTTGGATCCTTTAATTGGTTCCTCTCAGAGCGTGCCGTTTCAGTGTTACGCCCGTGACGGAAGATTACGCGTCGTGTTCTCGTGTTTTCTCTGTTTACGTGTTGCCGTTTTGGTCTTCTAGTTATTGCTTGATTGGAGGGTTACAGGGTTGGGCCGATAAGTATTAGAATAGAGTCTTTAAACTTGTAAATTTATTGATCAGCCTGACTCTCGTTTATCGGTCTTTACATTATGTAGGTACTTTGCGTGGATTGTAACCACGTAACTGTTTCAACTATGAGGGCATAGCGGAGTCAATTCAGATTGATCTCGTTTATCAGCTTGATTTGTTCCGTTAAGGAAAAATCAAGTTCAAGACGAAGGACTTAATATATGAAACAAGTATGACGAGTTCACCAGATATTAGAACTGAACAAGCTGATAAAGTTAATCAATAACCAATTACTTACTATAGCAGATACAATGAAGATAAATCAGAGTAACGTATATAGTCATTACAGGGAATGCCGAGTATATTCTCATGACAACTGCTACTTTTGTTAATTAAGCTAAGTATTAAACACCAGACTCATGTCAGGTGATCACGTGTATACCACGTGCATTCTTTAGGGTCTAAATAACCCTCAACGCAGTTAAATTTTTCAACGTTTGCGCTGGCTCGTCTCTGGTGCGGCGCGGACTGTACGCTGGGTCTGCTGGGTGCGCTCCAGCGCTAGCTACACCACTTCAAATCAATTAATTCAAAGGCCTACACAAACTAACATAGTGAAAATAACCTTGAAAGAGCAAACATATCTATAGACCTCATATCATTCAAGATGGCTAAGATTTCTCAAGGTAGGTCTTTTTAAATTTCAGTTTTAGCAAAGGGATTCATGTTGGATTATTTAAAATGATTGATTAATGAGATTTATCGAATGAAAGTGAAAAATTAAAACAGGATGAAAATTTTAATTAGTGGAAATTGCACAGTTCAGTTGGATATGTTGTTGATTCATTGTGTTTTGTCATTTCAATAGTGGTTATTTAATGAACATGCTCATTGAAATTTGAAGTGATGGAATGTACTTCAAACGACAGGATATCATTATTAGAGCATTAGTTCAAAGCTTATGATACACAATAATTTGTAGGGTTGGACTAGTTCATTTGTGATCATTGAATAGTCACCTTTAGTTACTCAAAATGATATTGTAGTATAAAATTGACATCTCAGGTTTCTTCATTTCAATCCATTTATTTTTATCCTTCGTTCTTTGCATTATCCATACAATTCATTCAACACTTGCTCTCTCAATTAAGAACAAGTTGGTGATATTCATAATTGTGTCATTTCCATTTATCTATATTTCATTAATAGTCATTTCAAAGAAAAATCCTATTAGTTCCTTAAACCAAACATTTACTTCATACACCAGCATACTAACGATTTACCTCATTTTATTATAGACGTTTCTACTTCAAGATCCAAGGCTAGAAAGGCTTACTTTAACGCCCCATCTTCTGTCAGAAGAACCATCTTATCCGCTCCATTATCCAAGGAATTAAGAGAACAATACAAGATCAAGGCTCTGCCAATTAGAAAGGAAGATCAAGTTTTAATCGTCAGAGGTTCTAAGAAAGGTCAAGAAGGTACCATCTCTTCAGTTTACAGATTAAAATACTCTATTCAATTAGAAAAGTTAACTAAAGAAAAATCTAATGGTGCTTCTGTTCCATTAAACATTCATCCATCTAAAGTTGTCATCACTAAATTACATTTAGATAAGGACAGAAAAGCTTTAATTGCTAGAAAGGGTGGTAACGCTGAATAAATTATTAATTAATTATGTATAATTTAAATTTTACCTCTTCTTACTTTGACTCTTTTTCTGTTTTAATACAAAACCCTCCCCCACTTGTTTAACATAGGTACTTTTAATAATTATGTAGATATCAATTATTGTAATATAATATTAGTGGTTTCCAGAACAATTAAAGCGCCACGGGTTCCAGGGCATTTTCCAATAAGTATAAGGAACACATTCCATAAGAACGAACAAATGAGCAGTTATCCCACCAAGTGAATTTGTAGGTATAATTTAAGCAAATATAGTTCAATTTAATACTGACCCAGCTCCAGGAATCATATCAAAAATAATCTTACTAGTTAAATTCTACATTAAAACTAATGCTTGAGAAAACTATCCATGATTATAAGGAACAACAGGTGATTGAAAAAGTTTATGCCTTTGAATCAATGCTCCTCAATAATTTCTCTTAATATTTCTTAGAGTTGGTATTAGAGTATTTCTATAAGTTATTTTGTACTATTTGGATTTATATTACTGCATAAAAAAGAATAGTATAGGGAGAAAATCTAAAAACATAGCAAGTAGAAAAAGCAGGACTGGTAGGAAGCACAACTATCAGTATTCTTTTAGGGTAGTGGCCCAGTGAAACAAGAATTAGGATAGGAATGTACTTAGAAGCATTCAATAGAGGCTAATTGAAAAGTGAATGGCTTATGGCAACGCAAATAACAACTAGTGATATTGTAAGATTAAAGACAGAATCTAGGGGATAATTGTACTTTGATGATTATAATTCCATTGACTACTAAATGAGAGCAATAAATACATAAACATGAAATATTCATTATGATATTGATTTAACCAAGCAAAATTTAAACCCACTATATCTTCAATCAAATCCCAAAGCTATCTCAGAATACAATGAACATTCTATTGCTGTTTTTTATTCTTTTGTTCGTTATTTAAGTAATTTTCCCCAACTGCTTACTACTTAGTGATGTTCTTGAGTTCCAATAATCCTTATCTAAATCTGAATTCAGCTCGAATTATCAAATTTGCCATTTCGACAAAAAATGAATCTTCGTCATTAAAAGTAGAATGAAGTTTATATCTGGAATCTTTTCTTATTTTCTAATGGAAGAGGAGTAAGCTAGGCAGACAATGAAGTCCTACCAAGCTTATCCTTGGAACATTCCCTTATATCCCTGAGCTGGAGTCTACCAAGATAAATCTGTTGACTCATTAAGTTACGGGAAACAAAACTGTTAGAGCAATATATATTTGAAATAATAAATGGTTAAGTGATTGCATCTCTGCTGATATGTATATAGCAACACCCTCCTCCCCCACATTATTTTCTGCAGTGTGCTGTTTGGATCCAGAAAACTTTATCAAAGTATGAATTGATTCTCATTAAGTTATCTTTTATATGGGATTCGGGAAAAGCCTATATGTAACTACAATGGGGGTCGATTCTGAGTATTTAATTACAGATAGGGGCAGAGCAAATCAAGGAGACCTTGGCACTTCGATCATGTATGCCCAAGTTAGCAAGTTAAACATACCATTAAAACACCAATTTACAATTTAAATTAAATTAATAATATTTACTAATAATAGTAATAGTAATAATAATAATATAGAACGAAAGATGTGAAGGAACTCCTCAAACCTGTTTATCTTCTTCTGGCAAACGTATAAACAGTCTTCCAGCTGATTTTAATAACAGTATCCAAATTCCAACCCATTTTTCCGTTTAACTTCTTATAAAAGATATCGACAACCTCATTCTTTTTATCAGGATTCTTAATAGCCCAGTTATGATTAGAACTAAAAGTCTTAACATAGTTCAGGTAATCTCTAACAGTAACTGATTTTTCAATGATGAGCTTTCTTTTTCTTTCGTCATCACTTAACTTCAGAACTGCAGGATCGTAATATATAATATCAACATCAACCCAGTTATTAGTATCTTTAGAAATCATATCATTGATCTCTTTGAATAAGTTTCTGAGTCTGGATCTGCCTGGTTGTTCCCAGTATGAACCCAAAAATGATCCATTCTCGTAAACGAGATCATTGTAAATTGCATCAGCTTCAGGGTAACCAACAAAAACGGGATCAACGTAACCGAAATAGGATAAAGTACCACCTTTGGTCAATAATTGAGAGGCTTGGGATAAGAATGATTTTGGTTCAATCCAGTGGACTGCTTCAGCAGATATCATCATATCAAATAATTCGGATTTCTTATTAATGACTTCAGTTAATCGCTCACCTGAACTAATGAAGAATTCAAAATTAGGCTTGTTACCATCACAAGAATCAGCACTATTGAGAATAGCCAATTCAAAATTATGTTTGGCCTTGTCTAGCATAACTTGAGAAATATCGGTTGACACAATAGTATCAGTAACATAAGGAATCAAAGGAATTGACCCTTCACCTGGTCCACAACCCACATCTAACAGTTTCTTTAATTTATTATCATTGCTCTTGTTATGATAGTTTAATAACAGTTTATAAAATTCAGGTGGGTAAGTAGGTCTGAATTTGGAATAAGATGATGCATTGAAAGTTGATTGGGCAAATGCTGACATTGTATTTTCTTGCATAAATGTTTTTTTTTAATTAGAAACCATTAAGGGCTGCTAATCACAAGATGTTTTTACTTCAGGTTGGTTATAAAATTGGGTGCCGATTGGGTTCTATTTATCTTTCTAGCTGCAAAGTCCGATTCTCGGCGCTCTTGATTGTGGAGATCCTGCGGCGGCTCCGAAGATCGACGCCGTTGATTAATCGTTTTTCATTCAGGTCATTCTTTTATAATTGAAAAAGGAGAGAACTTGCTTTCTTCTTGCAAAAAAGCATGGTATATTAGATCATAAAATGTAGTAAAAAAGAGGAGAAAAGGAGGATATGTAGAGGAGAGGAGAGGAGAGGAGAGTAGAGTAGAGTAGAGGTGGATAAATTATAATATAATGTAAAAAATGTTAAAAAAGGGAGAAAAGAGGAGGAGGAGAAAGTTTAAGAATACGTTTCCAGTTATAAATTAAATAGAAACCCTCTTAAAAAATGACTGTAAAAAATAAAATAATGTATAAAATGACTAAAAGAATAACTACAAAAAATTAAAAAAACACACTAAAAAATATAAACAACTAAAAAAGTAAAAGAGTAAAGTTTAAAAGGAGGAAAAGGGAAGAGAGAAAAGAAAAGAAACAAAAGACAAAAGACTCATTAAAAAAGTGGGAGGGACATGTAAAAAAACTGTAAAAATCAGGAAAACTAATAAAATAGAGAGAAAAATGATGATGATAATAATAATAATAACGATAAAAAAGGTGTAAAAACATTTAAGAAAAACAACCAAATGCAAAAATATGATAACCAACTAAAATGTCATTAATAGTCAGAACAGTGAGATGGGAAATTTAAAAACCACCAAAAATTTTATAGACAAACTAAAACAAAAAATAAAAGTAAAAAAAAAAATAATAATGAACCGTGAGAGATCAAATGGATTCTATATATTAACAGTGAAGATGTAGTGCAATATTTTTTTTTTTCATTTTCAATCAAGTTGAAATTACAAAGAAAGTTGTAATTTTTGCTGCTCTCTTGCCCATCTTGCAGTATCTTTAGTAGATTGTGAGAATCTTGGATTAGCCCTTGTTCTCTTGATGAAATCAGAGACCCATTGTTGTTGATAAACCTCTTTCATTCTACCGTCACTATAGATTTGCGCCAAATCACCAATCATACCAACAGCGGATCTGCAAACGGCATCACTTGATGACATAACTTGATTAGAATAAACTGACATTAAGAAATCAAATATTTGAGGTTGATATTGCATTAATGGTTCTGGGAAATCATGTAGACCAGCAATGATACCAACATATGTATCTAACACTGCTTCTTTAACGCTGAAGATATAATCTTCAGTTTCAATTGATGCATCTTCTGGCTCTAAACGTTGAGCTTGAACACAGATACCCATAACAACATCTAAGTATTGAATGAATTCTTGACCAATTGAAGATGCAATATCACCAAAACAAGATAAAATTAATGGTCTTAATTCTTTTCTCATTTGGCCATTTGATAAATTGTTACCTAAAATAGCCATGAAACCTTGACAATATGGAATGAAACCTTCGGATAATGAATGACAAATATCAACAACTAAACCAATAGCAGACTCGCAAACTGGGGAATCAGTATTTTCCAAAGCTTTAGTTAAGAATGGTAAGAAAGACGGTATATAAGCTTCAAAGTTTTTACCAATAGCAGTAGCAACAGATGAAACAGCAATGAAAATGTCTTCTTCAATAATAGAATTAGTATCTTGAATTTGCAATAAACTTAAGAACTTCTCCATTAATTCATTAGCAACATCACCTTGAATTTCATCACCCAATCTTCTAATAACGTTAGTTAGTAATGATAAAATGTTAGCCTGTAATTCTTGTAATAATGCTTTTTCTTCACCACCTAAGGGAGATGATTCTGATCTCTGTTGAATTTCAATTGTTTGTTTTAATCTTTGTAAACTTTCTGTGGCAATGGCATTAACAGCAGCACGATCATTCTTGGCACTGTATAAAACTAAAGCAGATAAAGCTTCATAAGCAGATGTTCTAGCTGAATGCTCATTATCACCTCTAGCACTTATTTGTAATAGACCAGGAACTAATTGTTCATAATATGGAGACATAACAGAAACATCTTGGCCAGCAGCATCACTACATAATTGTTCAACTAAATTAATTAAAGTCCAGCAACAGTTAGTTGAAACTTTGGAATGATCTTGGAAACCTTTAACCAAAGCTTCTAACATATGCGGTAATGTGTTTTCGGAATCGATAGCTTCAACAACTAGATCTGCAATTCTACCCAGACACCAAGAAACAGTCTCCTTGACTTGTAAACTTTGATCAGACATTAATCCTAAAATTGGAGGTAATGCTTGTGAAATTAATGTTTTTAATTGTTCTCTATCTGGACCATCCAAAATAGAACCAAATGCCATAACTGCAGCTTCTTTATTTCTCCAGTTACCCGAAGTAATATTGGATTCAACAAATTTCAATGTTGGTTCGACGACATAGGAACCAGTATTTTGAGCAAACAATTGTAAACAGGCACCAGCAGCCATTGCAACAGACCAATCGTCATCCTCTGGATCATCATTCTGTCTAGTTAACAAACTTAATAAAGTTGGTAAAACATCTTGAATGGCGACTAAGGCAAAATTGAAAGAAATCAAATCGTCAACAGGTTCATTTAATTCTTCTCTTCGTAATTGAATTTCTAATTCTTCTTCACAAACAGTAGACCAAAATTCAACAGCCATACAAGCAACCTGATCATTTTCACTTCTCATCCCAGAAACGGTTAAACCATATAGAGCTTTTTCCATGTAAATACCCATATATGTATAATATAAACTCATGATTCTAGCTAGAGCACCAAAAGCCAATGCTTGTAATTCTGGATCAGAGGCGGTAGTTGCTTCACAAACAACTTGCATAATATAGTTTCTTTCACCTTCTCTTTCAAAATTAGCAGCAATGAATTCTAGAGAGTTAACTAAAGCATTAATAGCTGTTTTTCTAACAATGACGGAAGGTTCAGATGACTGAGCACCTTGAACAATAGCGATTAAAATACCATTTGATTGACTAGCTATTTGAGGATTATTAGGGTCAGCAGTTTCACAAATGTAACCAATAGACAATAATGAAGCCCTCTTAACGTTGACAGGTTTATCAGCCTTCGTATTCTCGACAATAATATGCATTAGCTGTGTCCATTCACCTCGAGGCAATTCAATATCTGCGATGGCGGCAATTAATTGAGCAGCTTGATTTGCTACTCTATCATCTTGTGTAACTAATGCAGTCAAACCAATATTCTTAATTTCTTCTCTAGCTTGAGGGTCAACTTGCATCCATCTTTCAGCTTGTTGTTGCTTTTTCGAATTATCTTTAGAAGTTAGTTGGTTCTTAAGGCCTAAACCAGCTAACATTCTTACTTCAGTTTTCTTAGCATCATCACCCAAAACCTGAACCATAAGTCCCAAGTAGGCGACCCAGTTTTCATCTGCTAGCTTGTTTAATTCTTGTTCAGCCTGCTGTCTGTCGGCTGGATTTGGGTTTAAGATGGCGTTCTCTAATAATGTACTGATATCCATTGTGTGAGACTTGTAAACTACCATATAATGCTGAGAGTGGGGAGTGGTAAAGAAACGAGGAAACGGGTATCGAAAGAGGAAACCAGGTGTTTATAAGGAGTGAATGGTGAAGTTCGAAGGAGTTTTGCCAGATCACAGACAGGTCGACTTGACTAGTAACGTCTTGTATTTACTGCTGGTGTTTTTTTTTGATTTCGATTTTTGGCGGCTGGGAAAGGTGCTTACGTAAACAAAAGGTTACCCGGATTTCTATTAAGTATACATCTATTATAAATCCTCTATTTCTAGTCTAGCAAAGCTGTCGAACTGGTTCAACCATCGGTAGTTCTCCTCGTTGTTCTCCATGTTCACTGTAGGAATAATCTCGTCAAACTGGAGCAAATTTACAAAGTAAAACAACTCTCGGAAAGACGAATGTTCACTATAAGGAAGATTTATCACTTTGCTCAAGAAAAATCCCTTTCCTTTATCCTTTTGAATGGTTCTTTCGAACTGTGACTTGATCATATCATGGACTATAGCTGCATCTTGATCAAATTTAATCATATCGTGTAAATCTTCAATTGGCTTAGAATATTTAAATGACCAACCGGTAGGAGCTAAGCCAATAATAGATTTAAAGCTAATTGAATATTTCTTTAAATAATCAACCAAGTATTCTTTATTCATGTTCCGCAACGATATTAGATGAATCTTACATTTATGAGGATGCTCGGTGTCAATTAAGTTATTCAAATAATCCCACTGAAACAGCCTTAAAGTGTTTGCTTTTTGTTCATCACAATATATTTTCGTTCCTAAAGTTTCAGCCAACTTAATTGCGATTCTTTCTTTACCAATGACATAAGTTCCTATAGCAATTAAGAACTCGCTAGCACTTGATATAACACCACCGCCGCCACCACCAAAGAAATCAATAACACGATGTTGCGTGATTTTATAACTCTTACTCTTTTCAAATAAGTATTTACACGTTTCATCAATCAACACTTCTTGTCTTGGAAAATTAAACTGTGGATTTAAATAAGTTGTATCTAAGTAAATTTTATTAAATGGTTGAAACTCTAATAATCGTTTTATCATATTTTTATTGATTCTGAAATCACCACAATGTAAATACTTAACCCCACTGATCTTACATTCAATTATAAAAATCCCACTACCAGGACAATGATTTCCGTCAAAACATCGAATCTTTAAATTTGTATCAGGAATATCATAATCTTTATCGTACTCTTCCAGAACCATTAATCTGTCAGCACTTATTTTCATCTTGAATAACAACATATTAGCTGTTATCTTTGTAACTATTATTCGCTTACCTCTATCCCAACTCTTACATAATCCACCATAATGATCCGAATGGAAATGAGTTAATAAATAGGTATCTATTTTGTCGTGAGCTGCATAACAAAATGCATCCACGGCCACGATATCTTTAGGAAACCGAAGTATTTTTAACTCTGGAATTGGCTTTTTTGGCTTTCTTGGCTTGGTCTCCTTGGTTGATTTTGACTTAGAGTCTTTATTGTCTTTATTTTCAATGGATGATGCTAATTTCGAAGAAGGTTTGGGCTTTGATGATGAGCCAATCCCTGACTCTTGTTGTTTCATGGATTTATAAACAATTGGTTTTTTATGTATGGTGCTGCCTGGGTCGAATAAACATTGATTCACATGAGATTCACGTTCTTCCAAGCTGAGATGATCTAACGATAGTTCACAAACAGGACATGATACACCATCCAATTTTTTTAGAGTTGCAGATGAAGCAGTAGTTGAAGCAAAGTTACAATTTAGACTGAAGACTTTTGTAGATTGTGTTTCCGAATTAGACTTTGATTCGACTGCTGTAATTGAAGTTGATGTAGCTTCAAATTTCTTTTTATCTATTCTAATGTCACTGAATTCTTTTTTTTCCTTAACAATTTCAATGGATTCAACAAAATCATTTTCTTCAGAATCACTAATCACATAAACTTTCTTTTCTTGTTCAGCTGTAGTTGTGATTTCCGATTTCTTTTTATAAAAGTTCAGTATTGATGATTGTTGTGGCTCTGGCGGAGAGTATGTTTTCTTATTGGGTAATATTTTGGGTTTCTTGGGTGATGCTTGTTGTTGTTTTCTTTTAGTACCTTTTCGAACTGAAGTAGCCGGCATAGTGTCAAACAAGCATCGAATAAGTGTAGCTAATTATTGGATATGATATGAAAATGGTAGAATGGTCTGAGGATTAACTCTGGACTCTGAAAAGGAGTTTGAAAGGCGAAATCAGTACGCGTTTTGATCGTTTTCATCTTTGACATGTTGCTTCGAGTTTCTTATCTGGCCCTTACTTAGTTAACTACGGTCCCATAATCTATTGGCCATAAATTTATACATATACATAGGCAATACGCAAGAGTTGCACAACGATGGGACTACTATCAATAATAAGAAAACAGAAACTAAAAGATAAGGAAATTCGTATCCTAATGCTAGGCCTCGATAACTCAGGTAAAACCACAATAGTCAGATCAATTCAGCACAAGTCACTAAATGAAATCTCCCCGACTATGGGGTTCAACATTGAACTAATACAGCATGACAATTTCAACTTAAACGTATGGGATATCGGTGGGCAGACCAGTTTACGTACATTTTGGTTTAATTATTTCGAGAAAACAGATTTCTTAATATGGGTTATTGATTCTTCGAGTTTGTTTAGGTTGTCTGAATCTTTCAAAGAGTTTAAAAAAGTCTTGAAAGAGGATAGATTAGCTGGTTGTGGGTTGTTGATTTTCATTAATAAGATTGATAAGTTCGATGGTGGAGAAAATGTGAAGGCTGATTTGGTTTTAGAGGTGGTTAAGTTGTTAGGGTTGGAAGAGGTAAAGAATCATAATTGGAACGTTGTTTGTTCTAGTGCTTATAATGGTGAAGGGTTGAAGGCAGGGTTGGATTGGATTGTCAAGGAGTATGAACAAAGATATTACATCTTATGATTCACAATGCATTTTTATTTACTAATTTACTGTTTTAATGAGATTAACGAAATCATTTTAGGAGAAAGGTAAAATGTATTAGTAAAATGCAAGTAATGACTAGAATATAAGAAAAGAAACAAAAAATAATGCTAAGCAAAGAGACTAATGCCAGACCAAGAAATAAATAAAAAAGGG
This sequence comes from Ambrosiozyma philentoma, assembly GCA_003707675.3. Classification (NCBI taxonomy): domain Eukaryota; kingdom Fungi; phylum Ascomycota; class Pichiomycetes; order Pichiales; family Pichiaceae; genus Ambrosiozyma; species Ambrosiozyma philentoma. The sequence continues at coordinate 36,300 of PPKZ03000058.1, forward strand.
AGTAACAATAATCATGACACTTCAAAAAAAATGCAATCTAAAGAAATACCATATATTAGAAGAAGAAAAAACGCCCAAAAGACTCACAGCCTATAAATTTTAGGTTTATCAACCTTATCGAAAAACCAAGAACAACTAAACCATCTATTAGTAAAATCTTCTTGTGGGTCACAAGAACATCTATTTCTCAATCGAACTTCCTCGCTTAACGGACACTGCAAATAGGGGGTATGCTTATACCCAATTTCATCAAACCTTTGGATTTCACCTTTGTTTAATAAAACACTGAGTATCAAGGATCTAACAGGAGCATCACCCCAACGTTCATAGTAAAATCCATTTGTCGAGTCTAAATAAGTGAACATATCATTGTATGCTTTAGACCTCAAGAAGTTCAAGTCACCTAGTTCAAAATTTGACCAAAAATGACATAGATTATAATCATCTTTTGACTCATCATATATGAATTCAGAATAATTTGTGTGATTCAGTAATAAATAACTTTGGTTTGTCTGTAATAAATGATTTTTGAAAATTTTGAATAATGATGGAATCGTCTTTGGATATTCCAAGGTGCTTATTGAAAAACCATATTTGTATTTACCCAGTTCCATGGTTTTAAACGGATCTTCATTGATGTCACAGTATAGCTTCACTCCTGGCTCAACGCGCCAGTAGTAATTATAAGTTGATAGCAGTTCATGTTTGTAAAAAAAGCCCGATTCATAACGACACATATGTCTATAGGACAATGAATCAGCATAAGGAACGGCACCTTCAGGATCATTCATCATTTGGTCAATACGATGATTCATCAATTCAATATTCACAGACTCAGGAATTTCCCAATGCTCTTTGGGGATTTGTCCAAATTTAGCAACACCCGAAACTGAATTGTTGACTAATCTAATGAAATTTTCATTGAATGGCTTATCATTTAAGAATACCCAGTCATAGTTGAATTTCCGATTAAATCTGTCTTCGTAGATTTGAATTGTTTCTAGTAATGAATATAAATCTGAATTTCTACAAAGAACGTAGAGCGCAGCATTGACTCTGACATGAGATTGTTCCGTGGTCTGGCGTTGCGTTATCGACGGAGATGAGAAATCCAAAACTTGCTGCTCTTCATCCGGGCTTGAGTTCAGAATAATCTGATCCAGTGAAGGTAGAGAAGACGATGAAGAAGGAGAACCGGAGTGATTTGGTAATATTGAAGAAGGCGAAGTGAAGACCGACGTGATTTTAGAAGAGTGGATTTCGGACTGCAATAGGATTACAAGCAGCATTAGAAGCACACTAAGAGAGATTGAAAGGAGTGGATGTCTGGCGGTAGAACTGGTCATAATGGAACCCCAGGAGACCTTTTCAGGCTTGTTTTAACATTCGGAGAAGTAGAAAAGAAAACAGAATCAGAAGAACAGTAAACCTAAGGAAACCCACTTAGTCACTTAAGTCTAAAAAAAGCTTTGAGTCAAGGTACAACTCGAACGCTGATTGGCTGCCAAGTTCGCAAAGCTTTTTTGCTTTTAGTATTGTATTACTCAATTCTATTTTATAAACCATGTAGAGATCCTATGCACTGATGCCTCAAATTTCGATAAATTATCAATAAATTGGCTATTATACATGTCAATTTCCATATTCCAAGATCAAAGAAGGATAACAGTACTTAATGATAGCAGAGTCTGGACCTTCCCTCTGCTGATTATGTTTCATGCAAATCAAAATCTTTTTATAGCCGCAGAGCCCCAGAACATATTCTAACACGTGTAACATACACGTGATATATATATTTTTTGCCAGTCGACAGCGCGTCGATATTAATAACTTGAAACTCCATAGAAACAATCGAGGCAGGTACCAGAATTGTTTCGAAACCGTTGAGGGAATCACTGGATTAAAGGATCGAAGAAGAAACGAACATGTTTCAGCTCTACATTTCAACAAGAGGTGGACGCTGGCCAAATCCATGACATACAGGTACATTAAGTCCTGTCATGTGCTATGCCGTAGGATTGGTCCAAACTTTGAAAGATACCCTGTTTCCAAGCATCTAGATTAACAAGTCAATTTTTTATTCACTGTTAGGCAACGCTATTATAAATATCCACTTTTTCTCATAAAACTTCTGTTTGGAAAAATTTATAAATACTCATAATTATCCTGGTCTATTTTTCATTGCAATACTGTTCAGCTGTTCCCATATACAGTTGTAGCATATCACCCATCATGATAACAATAGAGCCACCATCCGAAAGGTTCGAAACATTTAAGAAAATAATAACTTCTCATAGTATCCCTATGGAATTAAGGGACAAGATATTAACTTCCATTTTACAGGACGTGCTTGACTTAAAGCAATTAACAACACTCTTATTATCTTCTAAAATTGACTCCAATTATAAAACATATATACTAGAGAAAATAGATTTATCTGTTAGTGTTTCACTGCCTACACCCGAAAGATTAGCCAGAGCTAGGAATTTCACAACTAACCCTGATATCTGCTCTATCACATTCGACAATTACCCGGATCAGTGCATATCATACATTGATATACATCGATTACTTGTTTGTTTAGAAAATCAGGGTGTCCAGATTAATACTTTTACAAGTTCCGAATACCGTGGTAAATTCTGCTTTGATTCTCAAAAAGATAATTATTTCATCTTGCAAAGATTGTTAAAGCTAGCTAAATTTCATAAATCTAAATTTCATTATGTTTCTTCAATTGATTATCTGGCATTCGACCATTCTTTTGATTCCATTTCAGTTGAGGTGCGCTACCATTCAATTTATCAACCTTTCCCTTTTGAAAGATACAGAAAACTGCAAAAAATCACATTAGAAACATCCGATTTAATGTCTAGAGATACCAACTCATTGTTGATTGGTATCTCTAGTGCTATTAAGTCAGGTATTCCATTGACTTCTTTGCTAATTAAGTTTGATTATCTTTATCATGTTTTTGACTTAATCAATTTTAGATTCTTCTCATATATCCTTCAAACCTTGTTGCCATTAATAGATATCAAGATTGAAAGCCAGGGAGGGATTAAGAAAATGAACTATGATGAGCCATCATTGTTGTTTTGTTTATTAAAGCCAATTAAACATTTATTCAAATCAACTTACTTCGATCCGGATTTTGATCTCGTTAATGGTCTAGGTACTTTCCCTAATTTACTTGAACTTCGTCTGAATATCTTCACTTTTATTAATAACCGTGATCCAATTCCACCACTTATTAGTAATTCGTTAAAATCATTAACCTTTCATGCCTTTCGTAGATATCGTCGTTCACCTATAGAATTAAACTTAACGGGAGTTTCTCAATTACAATGCTTGAAGTTCAGTTCATGGAACATTGACTCTAAAACATTTGAAAATCTACCACCTACAGTTAAAGAAATCAAATTGTGTGGGTGCAGAGTTAAAGGTATTTTCCACCTTCCTCGACACTTACAAAGTCTAGAGTTAGTTAACACATTCCCTAAAATTGACTCGTTCATGAGAAGCCATTATACACCTGGAATAAAACTCACTGTTGAAAACCACACCAATTCAACAGTAAACCGACAAGAATGCGACCATGCTGGGGACGAGATACGATCACTCTATGTTACGCAACTAGCTAGATACTTATCAGTTGTTGGAAAGACAACATCAACCATTAGCCAACTTGAGATTAGATCTACCAAACAGTATTACTTCACAATAAATGACACATCTACTATTGATCATCCTACTAGTTTTGTCATTGAAAAAAAACAAAGTACTACACACCAAACTATGAAAGAGTTCCAATTGGACGTGATTGAGTATGGCTGCTGTGTTAAACAGACCTTGTTGCATGTTTTGTTTTGCTTTTTAATGGAGGAATTGAACCCAGGTAAATTGAGTGAGAGGTTTGAAGAAAGATTGGTTCGATATTTTGAAGGTACGTTAGTTCAGCATTTGGATATTGACTATGTGTTGACTTATTTGAGTGACGCTGAGATTAAAAATGGGTGTGGTATCACTGGTGTTGGTGGTATTGTGAAGTCTTGTCTTGATACATTAAGTTGTGGTGCTTTTGGAGGTTTGGATTATTGGATTAAGGGATTTTGTAGACTGTTGGATGTTCCATTGAATTGAATTGAATTCGATTAAATTGTGTGTCGTTTGTTTTTGCTTATTTGTTATCTTTATAAAATTTAGCTATTTATTGTTGTTACCTTTATAAAATTACTTTATATATTTGTGCTTTTAATGTTATCATTACTCCGCTTCTAATTCCTGTGTTTGTCCACGAGAAGAAAAGTAAATTCTCGAAGAATATTGAAATATTTAATTAAGTAATTCTTTGAATTAAATACAAAAAGAATATAGGCTTATACAAACATGACCCCTTGCTTGCTACTAAAAAATATTAGCATGTCATGTGAAACTGTTACCACGTTTGAACGTTCAGCTTTTAAACGCATATGATATTCCGATACTTTAATGAGTGAAAGGAAAAATGATGAAGATGGATTTAAAACAATGCCTCAAATGTTGGTTGTAGTTATACTGAGTCGCTAAGCCGCTGTACCTCAGACGCCTGGTGTTAAATAACACTGTATACCCGCTTCAATTGAGGAATGCAAGATTTCACAATACTGGTAGGAGCTCCAACATATTAGATGGAACAGGTTGAGAGCGGTAGCTAATCACGGGAGAATGAATCTTATTTTACGACAGAAATATCCAATACTCTGTTTTATAAGTAGGAACCTTGGCATTACAAAAAAATTTTGGATTATAGATTATTTGTAAAGTGACAAAGAAAATAGACAGAGGAAGGGGAGAAACAAAGTAGGAACGTAAAACTGGCTTTACATGTCCACAAACAAGCAAAAACAAAATTGTGACTTAAACCAATACCAGATTAATAAACTCAAACATATAATGCAACTATGAGAGGTAAGATATAACTGAAAAGAGAATAACAGCCATAAGGAATGACTCTTAGTATAATTAATTATAAAAACAAATCTAACAGAACAATTGAGGAAGAACATATATCTATTGGAGATCACAGCAACTTTTTAAGAGGATTATGAACAAGCATAGTAACAAACTAATACCCAAAAGCACTACCCCTCCCACCTATATTACCATATTACAACTAAATAAGTCTAATAGCATTCTGAGCAATACGATTCAAATCCGCAACATCATCACCAGTGCCATTCATTTGTGTTCGAATGACAAGTGGACTATAAGTATTGGCGACATGGGAAGTATACGTGTAAGTAGAAGGAAAGGTAGAAATAGGTTCAGAGTCGGAACTAGTAGCATACTCAGTATATACTGACATATAATCATAAAACATAGTTCCTGATCCAAACTTAAACAGAGAGCTAAACAGTTTTCCTTCTAATTTATCTGCAGAAGCATAATCTTTGATGTTGAAATTAGTTACTCCAGTAGCTCTCTGTAAGTAACAGTATCCTAGCACATCGATTAACTCTTGCTTGATATTATCAGGTAAACAGAAGATTAAATTGTAGAATGAGACCATGACTTCATTGATTTCTTCTGAGTTTGCCATAACGTTTTCGTCCTTGTACTTCTTTAAAATGTTTGTGTACGATTGAACTATGGAATTTTCAGCGTTGTTCGATAAATAGTTTTCATAAACTCCAGTACTGTTTAGGTATCTATAAATTAGTGCTTCTGCTCCACAAAAGATAAACTCTGCATTTTTAGAGGTAATTAATTGTTTCGTGTTAATTATATTAGTAATTATGCCAGCTTTAGTCAAGACTTCGGAACGTGAAATTGTAGTTGTATGAGTATAATTTAAAGAACCACTTGAATTAGCAGCACTAACTTCATAAACAATTTCAAATGGGAAAACAGTAGATTGAGTGCATTCACCAGTAACTTCAACAGTTTGAGTAACAGCTGCAGTGGATGGGGCGGGGGGCAATGCAAAAGTAGTGTTACCAACAATTAAGGTGGTATATAAGACACTTGTCTGCTTATCAAAAACAGTCTTACCTTCGGCTTTAATCCTGTCACTCCATGGGAAAATATCAAAATATTGCTGTATAGAACTACAAAGTTCAAGACTGGTTGAAGAGTTAGCATTTAAGTAGCTCTTCCATTCAGTGTAAAGTGACTGGAATTCAGAAAAGGCAGTAGTATTAGTGTTATTAGCAGCGGTAGCAAACTCATTATAATCATGGCCATAGTTATGAATTTCGTAGTCCAAACCGACACATTGAGCTAGAACAAATAAATCTGAAAATATTTTGTAATTACCAGAAGCAGTTGATTCTGGTAAATAAGTATTATAAGAGGTAACAGTTGTGAAATTATAAAGGTTTTTCTGAGCAAATAGCCAAGAGCCCTGAGTGTTCAAAGCATCTTGACCAGTATAGTAGTTACTAACATCTGTAATTAAGGTGACTAATTCACTAGAAGGGATTTTGGAAAACATTGAAGCATAACCTTGAGCTAAACTAGTTTCCATAAGTTGATCAGGAAATGGTAATAACTTATAACTTGAAAGTGATGAAGATAGTTCTGAGTAATTTGACTTACCTAATGAACTTAAATAATCATCGTTGAAGTAACTTGTGCTTGCAGTTATCATTCTAAATAAAACAACCTTCAAAAAATCTTTATTCACAGTATTTGTTATTCGAACTTTATCTACGGAAAACGTCACTGTAGTAAAATCATCAAATCCGGTGATACTACGAGGTGGAGAAAACGTAGTTGCATTAGCAATGATGGAAACTTCTGAAAAATGTTCAGTTCTATATTTTAATACTAGTTTACCCTCAGCATGAATTCTATCACTCCAGGGCAAGATATCAACAAAGTCTGCCATAGAGGTACAGAGTTCAAGGCTACTGGAAGTATTGCTATCAGCACTCTTCCAACTGGAATAAACAGTCATAAATGACATAACATCGCTGTCATTTGAGCTTGCTTCATAGAAGGTATTATATTCATGTCCGTAAGCAGCATTAATATCGTAGTCAAGACCAGTACACTGAGCAAGAATATACAAGTCTGAGTAAATAGAAGTGAATCCTGTAGCAGTAGAAGCAGAGACGTTGTCATCGTATGAAGAAACAGTAGTGAAATTGTATAAACCAACTCCAGAAAAGTGCCAAGAACCCTGGGTACGTTCAGCATCCAATTGAGTATAAGTTTTAGTAATATAAGCATACACTTTAGATTGGTCATCCTCCGGAATTTTGTCAAATAGAGAAGCATATTTTGTGGCCAATGAAGATGCCATAGGGCTATCGGGAAAGTGTAATTTCTTATAAATTGACATTGAGGAAGATAAATCTGAGAAATTATCAGGATCTAAAGAACTTAAATAATAATCGTCATAATATGTACTATTAGCAGACATCATTGTAAATAAAACAAGTTTCAAGAAACTTTTATCAACAGTAGCAGTTTCTGTAACTGGATCAACAAAGAAGGTAACAGTTGTAAAAGTATCATACACCTGGAAAGAAGTAATAGATGAATCTGAAGACGAAACTGTTGAAGAAGCGGAATCGCTATCCGTAGAAGAAGAATCAATGAAAGAGTCACCATCACTAGACGCATGTTCATCGACTAACTTTTGGTAGATTGGTCTGCCATATTGAGGTAGGAGGGTTGCTATAGGCAGGTTAAAATTGCTTGCAAAAACTAGTTGGAGTTGGATCACAGAAAGTAGGAGTAGTAAAGACAGAGGTGTCATCACAGGTAAGCAGAATGCTCTTCAAGTTTAGAGAGTAAAGAAACCACTGGTCGTCAAATTAATCATCTTTTATCAAAGTTAAGGTTTATATATGTTAAACTGGTTTGACTAGGTGAAAAGTGGGCATTCCCCTTTGGGAAATAAATATTTCAGAAAGCCCAGAATTTGTAGTCATGCCCACTTTTCGCTTTCAAGAAATATCCGGGCTAACGTAAGCTGAAAGACCCTTTCATATATCGGCATTCAGGAAAAGATTCCAGAATGTTTCTAAATGTAGTCAGTATCCATGTACACTGTAACTAATAGGATAAATCAGATTCTTCCGGAGATCTTAAAAATCGAGTAATTATAAAATTATAAAACAAAATCAAGAACAGGAATGAATATAATTCGTTATCCAAAGGTGAAAAAACTTCGAAAAAACAAAGAAAAAGAATAACAAAAAATCAAGAACAATTATATAAGACTAAATAATTTGAATTACACCTTGAGCAAGATCAGCCAAATCAGCAACACCATCATCAGTACCATTCATAGAGGAGTGCACAAGCAAAGGCGCATTAGTTTGAATAATAGTAGTCTGATATGAATAACTTGAAGAAATGGTGCCTATAGCCTTATAGTCCGAGCTATTAGCATACTCAGTATAGATTGAATTATAGTCTATATAACTAACACCAGTACCAAATTTAAACAACGAAGTAAACAATTGGCCATCCCCTGTATTATAATCTTTGATATTAAATCCATTAGCTCCTGCAGTTGCTCTCTTTAAGACGCAATAACCCATGATATCGACTAATTGTTGCCTTATTTCATCCGGGAAATAAAAAACTAAATTGTAAAAGGAAAGCATAACTTCGTTTAATTGAGCTGAGTCTGCCATAATGTTGTCATTTTTGTATTTTTGTAAAAGATTGGTGTATGATTGAACCATTGTGTTGTCTGTATTGTTCTGAAGATAATAATAAAGTTCTTTGTTGTTTGCATAATCATAAATGAAAGCGACTGCTCCACAAAGAGCTAGTTCGGCATTCTTAGATGTAATTACCTGGTTAGTGTGGATAATATTAGTAATTGTACCTGTGGTGTTTAAAACTTCTTGCTTGGAGATAGTGGTAGAGTGTGTTTTAAGAGAGACACTTTGGCCTGGTAAAGAGCCACTATAAACAACTTCGAACGGATACACTTGTGATGATGTGCATTCTCCTGTGACCTCAACTAATTGTGTTAGGGCTGCAGTGGATGGCGGAGGAGGCATGGACAAAGTAGTACCACCAACTATCAACGGACTCACCATGAAATCTGTCTGTCTCTTGAACACAGTCTTAGCTTCTGCATTAATTCGATCACTCCAAGAAAACAAATCAACATATCGTGCTAAAGATGTACAAAGGTCGAGGCTTACAGAAGTGTTAGCATTTAGAACATTTCTCCATTTGGAATAAATACTTGTAAAGGAACTAAAAGCAGTGGTGTTCGTGTTGGAAGTAGCAAATGTATTGTATTCGTGACCATATACCGAATCAATTTCATAATCAAAACCCACGCATTGGGCTAGAACAAATAAATCGGAATACATCTTGTAATCACCAGAATATGTGGATTCAGGTAAATATGTGTCATAAGGTGAAGTCGAAGTTGTAAAATTAAGTAAGCCCAACTGAGAAAAGTACCAACTACCCATAGTTCGAATAGCATCATTGCTTGCGTAGAATGTACTAACTTGTGGAATTAAAGTAATCATTTCAGAAGATGGAATCTTGGAAAACATTGAGGCATACCCTTGAGCTAAACTCGTTTCCACTATTGGATCTGGAAATGGTAATTTTCGAAAACTAGTCATTGATGCATTTAGCTCAGCATAGTTTTCGGAGTCTAGTGAACTTAGACAGTCCTCATTGAAGTAGTCACTGCTAAAAGTCATCATTCTAAATATGACAATTTTCAAAAAGTCCTCATCGACTGAGGCTGTTTCGGAAACTGGATTGACAAAAAAAGTGACTTGTGTTAAATCATCTAACTCTGTAATTGAAACTGGTGGTGAGAAAGTTGTAGCATTTGAAATAACCGATGGAGTTACAAAGTTTTTAGTTCTTGAACTTAATACAATTTTACCAGCAGCATGAATTCTATCGCTCCAAGGTAAGATATCAACAAACTCTACAATAGAAGAGCAAAGGTCAAGACTAATTGAATTATCAGCATTTAGTACATTTTGCCAACTGGAATATACAGTAATAAATCTTTCATAATCGGAAGTATTTGTGTTTGATTTAGCAGTGGCGAATGAGTTATAGCTATGCCCACAACAATTATTGATATCATAATCAAGAGCATTACATTGAGCGAGGATAAACAAATCAGAATAAACTGACATAGAACCTGTTGCAGTGGACTCTGGGACGTTAGAATCGTATGAAGATACAGTAGTGAAATTATATAACCCTTCAGCAGCAAATAGCCAAGAACCAGTGGTACGAATAGCATCTTGAACAGCATAGAAAGTTGAAATATTCAAAATTAAACTGGACTGTTCATCAGTTTCAATTTTATCAAATAGAGAAGCATAACTTGAACCCAATTGAGATTCAACTTCTTGATCAGGGAAGGGTAACTTATTGTAGCTGGAGAGTGAAGAAGATAGATCTGAATAATTATCAGAATTCAATGAACTTAGATAATCATTATTAAACTGAGAACTACTAAAAGTCATCATTCTGAACAAAACTATCTTCATAAAGTTGTCATCAACCACGGCTGTGGAAGTACGATCAACACCAAGTGGCACAAAAATTGTATGGAGGTTTTTGTAAACTGGGTAAGTGGTAATTGAAGGCGTAGATTGTGAAGTAGGAGAAGAAGCTGAACTAGAATCTCTAGCAGCTTTATTGACTAATTTTCTTAAGATAGGTTTATCGTTTATTGGAGTAGCAGTATGCTCGGGGAGACGAAGAAGCCCGTCATTGGCTCTTACCAAATGAGACAGAGTAATAATGTAACAAAGTATTAGAAATAAGAGATTGGTCATTTAACGAGTGGACTATAGAGAAGACTGTCGTATCGACCATTTTGTTATTGGAAATCATCATTTATCCTATATTTGTCGTATGAACGGGAACTTTTCTCTTCTTATATTGACTGAAGTGGGAGTCTACAATATGGGTAGAGCATATCCCAATAAATAACGGCTTATGATCATAGTAAAAGCGAAATACACTTGATTTTGATTTAAGCGGGAAGAAAATTGGAGCTATTTGGTTGCGCAGCTGAGCAAAATAAAGCTACCTAGAGGTTAGAATTTACTTATCACTTTTCAAAGAAGCCAATCATTTTGAATTAATCTGTGTGTATAAATGTATCAGAAATCGGAATGAACGGAATCACAAAGAAATTAAAGCAGCTCTCTCTGTAATTCAAGACGCATTAATATATAACTAATGAAAAGATAATTATAAAGCTTTAAAAGTGCGCCAGAAGAAAAAAATAAAATTTTAGACGCCAGAAAAACAAAGACCCATCATCCTTCTTTGGCACGATCCCCTGCTGACCTTAATGGAGGATCAATAAGCGTTTCCGAGTATACTTGGGTAGGATTATTCCTTCCTTGAACGAGTCTGATTCACAATTCTCCGTGAAAACAAAATAGACTAACATATTCATAAAATTGAAATATTTCAAATCTATTATAAGTTACAAAAGATACTTAACAAAGGCGGAAACAGTCTAACATTCGTCAGAAGGTATTAAGAGTTTAATCTTTGCCTTAATGCAGCCATCCCGAGGTTCAATAGGTAAATGCCAAATTTTTGCCCTTGATTGCCCGTCCTCATATATTTCAGAGCAAGCCATAAAATCAGTATCGTTTTCCATTGCGAGATATCCTGTTGATAAGAAATTAAATCCAGTTGAATTCATGCAGTCATCTGTAACAGGCTGGGCTAAAGTCAAATCACCTTGAGATCCAAAATAAGGATATTCATTATCTTGGTCAATAATCTTGCTATTATTGAAGGTAATAATGACACTGCTATTATCGGCACATCCCATTTCAGTTGTATTGGAGCTCTCTTCAACTGATGTATCAAGGATAGGAAAGGTATTCCCCAGATTATTTTCGGAAACACCATTGCTTGCATTAACGATGGTCTGGATACAATCAATATTTGTAGCCTCAGTGAAGAGACTTTTCACAGTGACAACACCAGCAAAGGTAGTAGTAGTCGTAGTGGGAAGTGATAAAACTCTAGTGAAACAAACGGTTGAAGAAGTCATGATGTCGGATGCGAAAGTGCCAGAGTAAGTCTCTAGAGCAATAATGTAGGATCCTGTCGCGTTTGGATTACCCCCTAAGGGTGATATGGGAGTTTGATCTTTCATGGCTAACGAAACGGATGTGAGTAAAGAGGTGATATAGAGAAATATTCTTGAGAACATCTTTATGATGACTATGAATGGTATATTAATTGTGAGATCTAGTGGCCAATTCTACGTGACTGAAGGGTTATATATTGGATCTCCCAGCCTAATTATCTGGGAACTGCCTCATTTATATTCTGGGATCGGGTATTTGAAGATATCACATAATATTTCCCATATCGAATGTTGGAAGGAATTTTTGAT
>PPKZ03000059.1:0-44346 GCA_003707675.3 Ambrosiozyma philentoma
CCACTGTTAAGGTTACCAACACTGGTTCAGTTGCTGGTAAGGAAGTCACCCAATTATATGTCGTTCCACCAACCACCACTACTGCTGTTGAAAGACCATTAAAAGAATTAAAGGGTTTTGCCAAGGTTTCTTTGGAACCAAAGGAATCTAAGACCGTTACTATTGAAGTTCCATACAAATATGCGGCTTCCTATTATGATGCTGATGCTAGTAAATGGCATGCTGAAGCTGGTGACTATGGTGTTTTAGTTGGTGATAGATCTGATTCTGATAAATTCTTGTCTGGTAAGTTTACTTTATCTAAGGATGAGTTCTGGAGTGGTTTATGATTTTTCGTGTGTTATGATTTTATGTTTTAGTTCTACTATTGTAGCTTTCCCTGTTTCTTTTATATAGGTCATTTTCTAAATTAACTAGTTTAATATTATTAAAATGTTTTTATCCTTAATGTTGGAATGGATAGCTAGTAGCACTATGGCTATCGACCTCCCTTCTAATATAAGGAACGACTTTCTTGGGTTATTTCTAACGGAACAGCACTTACAAGGATGATTGTAATTGCACTTCACTTTCTTAGCTCTGCGGCTGTTACAAGAAATTATCCTTCCTCTTGTGATTAAGTTAATTTGAGATTTCGATTAATATGCTCTGATGGGAATAATAGTCCTCTTAGTAAGTTGTGGTGGGCAAAAATGGTACAGTCGTATCTAACGTTCTGTTGAAATTCATCGTTCTTATCTCCAGCTATTTAAAATTATCCATATACTTAATCACTGTCAAAAATATAATATGAGAAATGGAGTGGAAAAAGGCCTGTCTGTGTACCCCTGTGTACCCCCTTAAAAAGAATCGCATAAACCATGAGATCATCCCGAGTCCCGGTGGAGGCATCGGAGTTGACCGTCGGATCGCTTTGCCCTTGTTATGGGGACGATTATATGGGAATCAGTTATGCCAACCTGGTAAAACCCCGAATCCATTATTTACTCAAATTAACCCAATTCCTGACAATCGGCGGATTTCCAGAAAATAAAAAGACCTAAAAATTCGCAAGTATTGTTAAACTAGAAAGATTGATTAGTTATTTAATATAGTGTAAAATACTTTTAAGTCTTTTTTGGGGACGACGAGCTTATAAACGAACCTAGTTAATCCCCTTATCCTCAACACTAATTTCTCTCAAATTAACAGAGCATAAACTCAGAATAGTCACTTGCCTTAGTTTGGAAAGTTTATGGGGTGTCATACTTCAGGAAATCACGAGGGCGAAAATATTCATATTAAAAATATACTTTTTTGCAAGTTTATTGAATCAACAGGGGAGTAAATTACTATAACTGAGAAGTGGCAAAATTGACTTTAGAATTTCTTAGTATCCCCCTGAAATTATTCTACATTTAAGGGACAAAACAATACGGGATTGAAGTACCACTCAATGCACAGTTAGGTTTTAAAGTTAATTTTAATGTTTCTGAAGACCCTACCCTGAAATCATCCCGTTTAATATACGTTTCATTGTCCAGGTTCATAAAGCGGGAATTGGCCATTGCGTCCTTTGAAAAAGAGAGTTACATTTGAGAAAAAATTTGAAGCTGCTATTATTCCTAATGATAATCTTGGATTTAGCTGCAATCTTATAATTCTTGATATTTAGGGATATGAGTATTCATATACATTTTGATCTAGTGGCTCTTAATCTGGACGCCCATATACTTTGCCTGTCAACGTGTTTGAATTTCTTACACATAAGACCTTTTTATTTATTGTGTTTACTTATTATGACTTTGCATTTAAACGTAAAAAGTTAGGATGTTTGCTACGAGCACTTTAGGTTAGACTTGCCTTGGAAAGAAGTTTACACACAAAAACAAGAAAAGTAAAAAGCATTAGTTGACATTACAATGGAAGTAATTGGATACCATACAAAGGATGCTTTGTTTTGGAGTTTTTGATAACTTCTAATAATCAAAAAAATCTTTCTTTTTTAATTTCCAAACACCCGAGTTTGAAACAACCGGGTTTCGAACAACCACAGGAGTCTCCAGTTGAGGTCTCAAATCTGAGTCGTTTGGCCTAGTAGTAACTTCTTTTTTCCCCCAGAACAACTAATTATTCTCAAGTTACCATGAAATATTCTATATTCACAATCCTTTTACTAATAACCACTGCTTTATGCCTCAATGACCAATATCCACTGAGCTCTGCTGAGAAACACAAGAAACACTCTGTTGCGGTGATTGGTGCAGGGGCTGCAGGCTCTTCGGCAGCTTATTATTTAAACAGATACGCTGGTGATAACGTTCAAATCACAGTCTTTGAACAAAACGACTACATTGGAAGCAGATCGCCCACAATAGATATTAATGGAACTACCGTTGAGTTAGGCGGTGCGATGTTTGTAAGTGTGAACAAAATTTTACATAGTGCTGTTAGAGAGTTTAACTTATCATTGATTGATTTTCATGGAGATGGCTCAGATTTAAGTACTTTGAGTATTTGGAATGGAACAGGGTTTGAATTCCTTTTAGAGCCATCTTACGCTAATGTACCATATTGGAATGAACTAAAATTCATTTGGCATTTCGGATGGTCAGTTTTTAAGGCTGAGTATTACAGAAAGAAAGCCATTGATGTTTTCTTAGATAGTTTTTACAAGGAAAACTTCCCTTTTGCTAGTGCCAACATTAGTCCAGAATTACTGGAATTGACCAGGATCACAGGTTTTGATTATTTGAATAATTCAATTGGTATCTCCGCTGACTATCAAACTTTTGTTGAATCATTAACCCGAGTCTATTTTGCTCAGAATTTAACACAGATTCATGCTCTGGCAACAATAATTTCATTAACAGCTGAAGGTGCTACCTCAGTTAAAGGTGGAAATTGGCAGATCTTTGAAAATTGGATTAAGAGTTCATCTGCAACTTTGAAATTATCTACCAAAGTTGAATCAATTTCCAAAGAAGCAGACAAGTACTTGATCTCATCTACCAATTCCGCTCAGGTCAATTCGACAAAAGAATCTCAACTATTTGATAAAGTTATCATCGCGTCACCAATCCATCAATCGTCAATCTCATTTGGAGACCTAAACATTCCCGTTATAAATACATCATACGTTCAATTATATGTGAGTATCATAAAGTCGAAGACCCAACTAATAGACTCAACATACTTCAATTGTACATCCACACCTCAAACAATCTTAACGACATCTAGTTCCAGTGAATTCAACTCAATTTCAGAAATTGGTTATGATAATTCAACTTCAGAATTCATTTACAAGGTCTTCTCGTTATCTCAACCAAGTTCAGTTTTTCTTAATGAAGTTTTTAATAACGATATTACCTTCAAGCTTGAAAAAGTCTGGAAAAGTTATCCTTATTTGGCCACTGTTTCGAAATTTGTTAATTTTGAAGTTGATGACGGGCTGTGGTATTTAAATGAATTTGAAAGATTTGTTAGTACTATGGAAACTGAAGCACTCGTGGGTGCCAGTGTAGCTGGGTTGATTAGTTTAAATGGTGGCTTTAATGTTACAGAAATTGTTTTGGATGTTTAGGCTTCGTTTATTTATAGTTCTTCTTATTTTTGATATGGTTTTGCAAATGGCATTTATGTTTGACTTTAATTATTGTGTTTAATCTCTTAGGCTTGTTTTCTCATTTATGGTCGTTTAAAATGTAGTAATATGTGACATTTAATCATTTGTTTTCTATATTTCCTGGTTGTTAATATTTTACCTAGGCAGTAAAATTTCATTAAAGTCTCAACTCTGAGATAATGTCGAATCACATCATAATCTCTGTATAGGGAAAAAGGAGCCACGAGCATGAAATGCGGCAAAGAGGCAGCATAAATAAACATGTGAACTTACTTTACTTCAAAAGTGATTTAACTATAGATCATGATACTCTTGATGACTTTTACCTTAAATTGAATACATCGCCAAAAAGTTTAATGTTTGCTATTACAATATCTCCTGGTAGGTTAAAAGAAAGTGAATCTTACTTTATACATAATCAAATTATTGAAAGCATCAAGCAATGTGGTTTATTATATTGCTTTAACTCTTCCCTCAATGTTGATGATGATGATCCCAGTAATTGTAATCATTCAAAAGCCAAATAAGTGTGTCATAATACACATTGAATCTAAGTGTTGTTATCAATCAAGTAATTTGACTGATGTTAGCCTGATATGGTTTCAGTCGCTTTTGGCTTTTACCACAAAGTTAAATAGGACTTCCTAGTTGCACACAAAGTTCTTTTGATTAATAACTAATCTATTGTTATAAAGTACTTCCTGCAGCTCTATAATCGGCAGAAATTGAACTGCTTTCTGTGGGACGAAGTTGAAGCGATACAAGCCAGGGCTTGAGAATCAAGGTTGCATCTCGATCCATCACTTTATCTTGTTGAGCAGCAACTTGCAACAGATCACTCGAGTCATGGTTTACGTATCTATCTATATCTACCCCAAACTAGGAAAAGATCATTGCCATGAAACCTGATCCAAGCCTCCCGGTATCATAAAACAGTTTATCTTTTTCAAATGAGATATACAGAAAGTGGAAAGCCTTCAGTTTTACGTTGCAACAGCGTGCATATTCTATTTTGGAGTTGAGCATTCAAGACCCAGACTCACCTCCACCAAAACTTGCAAACTGCAAAGAAAGTAACCAAATGATCAAGAGTCAGATGAAAAGTTGCAGGATTCCGTACTTTGAATTTTGGATTAATTGATGCCAGTGGAAATTTTATTTTTGATGCTGCTCCGTTTAGGAATTTGTCAGGGCTAGCTAATGAACACCAATTACAATATTTTCTAAAGGATTTGATTGTTTCCTAAACGGGTACACTTGAATTAATGAATCAATCGTAAATGAAAACGATAAGCTTAATTCTGTTTTATATATTTGGGTTGGTCAGTATACTTATAATAATCTTTCAAGGACTTTAACACACAAGATGCTCATGCTTATGAAGTCCAATAATGACGCTAAGGTTCATTCCTTAAACAGAGAAAGATTCTCTCTTTCTGAGGCTTCTCCAAAATCTCTCATCACAAAATTTAAGATTTTAGTTTCTAATCACACAAATTTAGAGACTTACAACAGTGGTCAAACGTTGCTTTATACAGGAGGTGGTTTATTAGAAAACTGTTTAACTTCATCAACCGTTTATTACAATAATTGGATATTTGATGCTGATGAACTTTTGAATTTAAAAGAAATAGTGTTAAAATTAATACACACAACATAATTAAGTGGTCATAAGTCTAATTCGGATATTTTTTTCCATTCAATTGAAAGATTAGCATGCTCCCCTTAAATGCGGTTCTAGTTATTTCAATAATATATATTGTATTCACATTACTAAGACGTCAGATGAGAAGCACATGAAAATTTGAAGAAATTGGTTCACATTTCTTCTGATTTATTTTATCCAGATCCAAACTTGAAGAATGGTTTAGAGATCATAGAACGCTGACTAGATTTTGGTTATGAGGTTAGGGAGGAATATTAATACTCTTACTTTCTTTTGTGTCGTACTTCTTCGTATATATTAAACTATAATGACCATGCTCAAGTTGAAATGAACAAATAAATATATGTAATTAATTAGCAAAATAAAATACATAATGCATAAAGAATCGAAAAAACAAAATTAAAAATTAGAAGAAAGAACAGAAATAGAATAACAAACATGTAAAAGTGAAATAAGAAACTCCTTTTTTCTCCAATTCAGAAGTGAAAATCAAATCAAATTAAAACTCAAAAAAAACAAAAATAAAAAACAAAAAAGACTATTCCCTTCTAAAGACGCCTGACCATTTGTGTTTAAATTTATCAAAAGATCCAACTGTTTTACAACTTTCATTACTATTAAAAACAATTTTTGACTCATCAATCGAACCAGGAGGATCAATTACAGAATACGCATTAAGCCCTTTAGGCAAACCATGATAAAAGTTAGGAACATCACCATTCATAGTCTCAACTTTAATTTCTTTAAGGTGTTGTTTCTTGAAGAATACGCCTGATGATCGATCATTGATATTAAAAAGCACTTTATTGCGTGAAACATTGTTGATTTGAATATAAGGGCCAATTGCAGTATACGGGTTAACCACGGGCTTGGTAGGATTTGTTGTAGCCAATACTATAAGCTTTGGATTCGTGTATTCTAAATTGATTTCCACTCTTTTGATTCGGTCATTGACCAAAACACGCAATAGCAAAGTACCCGGTGCTCCAAAGAAGTCATTTTGTAAGTTACTGTATTGAATACGGATTTCTTCTAGTGACTCTGGAAGGCTTTCCCAAAACAAGACTGAGTTCTGATATGCCAACTCAGGTCCATCATCCATTAACTCAGGTTCTTCTGGTGAAGTACAGTTGAGTAATTGTAAAACTTCAAGATTAGGGCATTTGTTGAAAAATGGTAGCATATCAATTCTAAAAGAGGCTGCCTTAAAATATCGTAGCATAATTGGGGGAAGATACATAGTCATAAAATTAGGAGCAATTGCAGGACAGCTCATTCTGAGCATTCTAGTTGTTTTGGGGATCGAGTGGAAGCAGAACCTTGTTACGTTACCCGAAAGACTAACTGCTTTTAATTTAGACAAATTTTGGAAATTAACATCGATTTCCATGTTTGCGTATGTAACAGTTGCAGTTATCTCTCTTACCGAATCATTTACAGGAATCTTATATCTGCTTGGGGGTAATGTTTCAAGACTTATATGTTTTACATGATCAAAATATGATAATGCTTCAAACCTTTCGTTAATCGCCAACACGTTGATATCTAGATCTTTAATTAAATCCATGTCTTCGTCATTGTCAGGCATGATTGTTATATTAAGATGGACTGTTGTGTTTCGAAAGTTCAACATTCGTTGGAAATTAACGTTATCAAAATATGTAGGAGAAATAATATGTGATATTGTGACGTCTAGTAAGGGAACCATATCTGACAAAGCTTCTAAATCTTCATAATCGTAAAAACTATCAGTTATACTCACTTTTGCTAACTTTAGATTTTTGAATAAGGAAATCAACTCTAAAGGTGGGATACAATTGGAACTCAGAATTGTCTTGATTTTATTAAATGGTAATTTATTCAAGTATTCTTCGTCATATTGTTTATAATCAAAAACCAAGTCATCAGTCCTATTAAACAAAAACTCAACAGCGGAATAATTATAAGCAAGACTATAAGTACTTTCTCTTTTGTAGTTAATTTCTCTTTTATAAGTACTTAGATAAGAACCACTCATAAAAACAACTTCTTTGACACGAGCAGCAGCTAGCAGCACTGAAGCCGATGTAATCAATGTTTGATCAACTTTGAAAGGACAAGTATATTTGGTTTTGATAGTTAGTTGGCTCAAATCGTTCACCCTAACTTGGACTTCCAAGTTTGGTACGTACTTGAAATAATCCAAAAAGAATTGTAAATGCTTTGGCTTTATCCTTATTTGGGACAATATTTCATCAATGACAATACCTTTGATTTCAATTGGCAACGCCGACAGCGATTGACATAGCTGGCGCAGTGGAGCAGGCAATTTTGGAAGAGTACCTGATTTCCTGTGTGATTTTGTTCTTAACATTCTCTAATAGTTGTTGGATGTGCCTTACTTAAATTTAGAGGGACTGTGGGAGAAGGTGCCACTTGTTGGCCTGTTGTGTGTGTTTCGGACTGCTATGGCGGGGATTAGATGTCTTGAACCCTGAGCTCTGAAGTTTGAAGCCAACGGAAAGCTGGAAAACAACACAAATGAATAAACTTCCAGCTCAAGCAAAGGCGGTGACAGACATCTTCTAACAGTTTTGATTTTTTTCCAAAATAAATGGTATAAGCTAGAATAAGGTGCTTCGAAACGCAGTAGTTTACACGCTAACCAAATAAAGCGAGTCCTCTGAGAGAACGAGCGGCTATTATTTCTACAGGGATTGGGTGGTCCTTATTAGTTGGTATATACCTATTTACAGTGATTGCACAGACATATGCACAGGGGATTTACCAGTGCCTCACTATTACTATGTGTTTCTCAGTCATCTCTCGACACATGTTCTTGAACTCCAGTCTAGACACGCCTTCCTTCTCCAAAAAGAGCTCAGATGGATACCTACCGTTCATGTACTTCAACAACTTATAAAACACTCGAGTTGTATCTTCAGACTTGCCTTCAACACACTTGTTAATCCATCTCTTCTCTAAAGTACTGGCGGCTTCAGGATCAAGTATAATGGTTTCTTCTTCCTCCTCTTCTTCAAATTGAATTATGTGCTTTGGCTCTTGAACTTCTCCATCTTCGGATGTGTGATGATGCACTGGTTTAACAGAACTAGATGAACTATCTGAATGGACATGTGGTGGAAGTGCAGCAGTTTGATTAGAAGCTGTTCCTGGTACATTACCTCTTCTATTGTCCCCTCCACTAGATCCATTTGCAGAAATGCCACCATTATCAGTGTCACTTTCTTCATTATTTAATTCATCTTCATCTTCTTCTTCGTCGTCAGTATTAACACTATTGTTATGATGATGATCGTGTTTCTTTTTAGCCTTTTTTCTTTTATCTTCCATTTCTTTCTCTTCGGCTACTTTGATTTTAATCTCCTTGGTGATTTTCAAATAGAGAAAAGTGACAACCTGTGCAACGTAACCCAATTTTAAAAGCCATCCAATTGCCTCAATATAAATTTCTGTGTGATCTTTACTCGGAATGATAGTTGACAATCTACCTTCCTTACTATTTAAAACAGCCAAGAAGTGAGATAATGAAGGTAGCATGGTGAATTGTTGAGAAAATCTAACGCCATCTAGATAAATACCCATGAGCGGAGCTAATGGGGAAACAATATAATAATTTCTAGGTGTCACTGGCAAGACAGCTTTAGCTCTTCTCCAATAGAGTAAATGTTCAGCAAATCCAATTACAGTACCTAAATTCAAGTTGCATTCAATTGATAATTTTTTCAAGCTCAAATTAGGTCTGATTTGTAAAATCAATTTAGCAAAGGGAGAACTGATTTCTATACCAATATCTTTAATAATATTCAAAGGTTCATCTAATAATAGTACAGCATATTGAAGTTTGGACTGCATTGTGAAACTTTCTGGATTTTGATCTGTGAACGAATTAAATGGAGAAACAGAAGACAAAGCCGATCCAGGCAAAACTTGAATTTGTCTTGGAGGTAGAGAAGCAAACTCAGTATATAGTGGAATTTGAAAATTTCTATCCTTCTCATTTAATTGAAAATTAACAATTCTAGAATTCAAGACCGATTCATATGTAACTTTTATCATTCTAGCTAACGATGATTTTTCTAAAATTTCGTCCCATTGTTGTTCAATTGGAACATTATACAATTCATCCTTCAGGTTTAATATTAATTGAGATTCTTTCCAAACAAGATTGTTACGCTGTTGCTCAAATCTTAATAATGTTGTAATTTTCGAAACTATATTATCATACATTTCATCTATTCTAGCATTATATTCAACAACAGGGGGATTCATAACGACAGTGAAATTAAATAAATACATTGGACATTGCTTCTCATCATTCTCTTCTGGGGTTTCATCTTTTGAATTTCCACCATCCACTATAATATCCATTCCGCTAGTATCAGCAGTAGCACCTGAATTGCGATGATTTGATCTTTGAGACCCACTTTTCTTTCTTGACCTTGTCTGTTTCTTTCTATCAGGATGAGTCGACTCTCTCCACTTACCATTCTTACTAATATGAACTGGGTGTCCCAAGAAAGCCATATCATCAACTGTAAATTCAAATCTTTCGTTACATAATGCCTCTGGTGGTGTTATTATTTCACTAACAAAATCCGGATCAAAACCAAATAATTTATCAAGTTTAGTATTCTCAATTGAGTGTTCAGTAATTGTTTGAGTAAGACCTGGCAGACTGGCCGAAGAGTTAGGGGCTAATGCAGGACTCTGATTATTTGATGAAACTCCAGTTTTAATACTTGAAGTTGCTTCACTTGACACTGCAGCTTGTAAAGGGGATGTTTGTGAAAGGTTAGCAGTCTGCTGTAATTCATGCTCTTGTTCACCCATAATTATTTTCTTCAGTAGCTTTTGTCGTTGTTGTTCTTTTCTCTTTTGCTTTCTTTCTTGTAAATCTAAGTATTCCAACATCGCTTTACCATTTGAATGTTGATTTGCACTGGTACCAACTGGCGCATAATAATTACTAGCAGAACTACTACCAAAGCTGCTCCCTCTTGAACCTAGCCCATCTGTAGAAGAACCATCAATAGAACTTGAATCGTCAAATACGCCATTGAATTCATCATCAGTTGAATAATAAAATTCTTCGGTGTTCTTGTTGCTCTTGCTGTTCTCATTCTTTTTGTTATTATTAAAGGTAGATGTTTTCTTTTTAACTTTTCTATTTATTTTGTGTTCTTGTTCTTCAGTATCATCTTCATCTGAAGAACTGGATAAGTCACCTAATGTACCCGATTCTAAAGATTTGTTCAGTGGAGTTGGTTTATAACCGTATTCTTTTGGTCTCGGTGGATAATGGAACACTAAATGGCTTCCATCATGGGTACTAATGGAGAGCACGACTCCCAATATACATGGGTTAGGTAAAAATATGGAGCTCATTGATGTGCTTTCCCAAATTTTATCTGTTGGACACTCTTGATAAACTTGATAATCAATAAATTCAGGCCATTTTCAAAGCTGGAGAAAGGGACGTGCACGACCCATACATACAACATTTGCGTTGTCGCGCGAATTACCTTTTTTGGCTCTCTTACAACAGCTAAGGCTTTGTTTTCTACTCCAATTGATGTTTTCAACTTCTACTTCTCTTGAGCGAGACAAGAGCCTTTTTAACAGTGTGAATTTTTATTCTGAACATAGTTTGCTTTGCTTTACACGTGATAGCTATCGTCTTCAGGTGCCTGATTGCTAACTCTTAACCCTATTGCCCCATTCATCAGTTGGGTCTAATAAGGAAATGTAGCTTAATAACAATTTAATATCAACGATCTCTGGCTCCTTGAAAGAATCAAAGAAGAGCTAACCGTTCTCTAAAATCTCAATTTACTTTCTTGGGCCATCGATTTATTGTTACAGAAAATCATTAGATGTATGAAAATGTTTAAAACTGGTTCTAGTTCTTGAAGAAACCCAAGTCTGTTGGCTGTATCTCTACAAAGGTTAGTTAGTTAGCTCGTACAAGTTCAAACCATCAAGAACATTCAGTTAAGGGACAGGAAATGCCGTTGTTGACAATTTCACCTACTAAATCATAGAAGATTTGTTGAACAATGTGAGTTGTAAAACAATTATTGACATAACATTTAAGTTGGTACAAGTTTCGGTTAAAAACTCGCACTATTCTGTCTTGTTAGCAAGTCTAACTAACAGCAGTATCAGGGTATACCCAATTCCATGGAAACGTTGGAGGTCTAAAACGGACTTTCCTATGTGGCCTTGATGAAAATAATATAATGAAACGTTTGATTTATGTATATCAACTTGAAAGTTAAAATACATTCCAGTGGAAAAGTCATACTCGAATCTCAAATTAATATGATGGTGGACGTTTAAGAAGCTTTTGTTTCAACTTCTATTTCACATGGATGGGCCATTATATTTAAATCGTTAGGTCCGAGAGAAATTGCTTGTAGTATCCCCTTTACAGGTTGTTAATTGACTCTTTTGTAAATGACCTTCCCTTTGTTTAATAATTAACCTTAATTTAACTATATAGCCGAGATAAACCTCGTGGAGAAAAACAATCGTACTAGGCAAGTGGATAGCCGAATTGAAGAGTGAAGACATTAACTTGAATTAACCGTGTAGCCGCAAGGCTTTATCTTAATTGTAAAGTTGAAGGGATAGTGGTTTAGCGGTTGTGAGGCTGTAACCCCTCTCTTCTGGAAATCCACCAAACATTTTCTGCCATATATTTTTCTTCAACTGCTTGCAAGTTCAGCATCTTACGATAAGGAAATTGTAGCCAGCTAGATGCACACTATCAAATTCGGCCCGTACACGTCAGCTAGTTTGGCTGCAGATATATATGTGTAGCTACGTAACTGAAAATTTCATAGCAGCCAAGAACCCTGTTTTGCTTACATCTCGCTTATGTAATCGTTCGGCAGCACTATATAACATTAGTCGCTTACGTAAAGCAGGAGCCGGAGTGGCCTGGGGGCTGGGGGCGGATTAGCCATGTAATGGATTGATGAATAAGATTAGATAACCTAAAAGTCAGTATTAAAGTTTACAGAATCACCAGTTAAGCAATTCTTCAAAGGTGTGTGTTTTGATTGGGATCTCGAAATTTTACCTCGAAATCCCCGATATCCCTCTTTTGTCTGTCCAACTGATCAGGGATCAGCGCTGTCAGCCCGACGCTTTTAACTGATGAAATTCAGTAAGCCTGGATTTATAATAGGAGGTTAGTTTTTCCAGTGGTTCCACCTTCCAGCAGCAGTCTGGTCTGCCACTCGACGTAATTCTGTGTGTCTGCCGATATGGCCTTTATTTCCTTGGCCATGGCGCATCTCTCCGAAGCGCGCGTCTCGGTGCGGAAAGCGATCCAGATCTTTTTTCAAATTTAATTGTTCTTCCAAAGAGTTATATAGTTAGTGGGTTTCCTGATTTGTCCTGAATTTGTAGGTACCGGTGCTGGTTAGGGTATTAAGTTACGTTCTGCTCCCGTTTTGCCCAAAAAGACCCGCTTTTGCTGTTTGTCCCCACCTGATCCTCTTCAACTGCTTCTCTACGGACCTAGTTCCACTCATCACAATGAGCTCTCTCACCGAACACCAGATGGTCCAGCAAAGTCATGACGTTTGCGCCAAATGCAAAATTAAAAGACGAATCTATATCACTGATGAAAACCCTCTGACTTTGACAAAGTACAAGACCTGTGATACGTGCAGAAAGAAAAACAAACAATACAAGAAGAATCAAAAGTTGAAGTTGATGAAAAAATTGGAAACAATGGATATACCCAGACATGCTATACAATTGAACTTCGACCAGCCTGGCAGACGAACTTCTCCTAGTACTGTTTATGGTTCAGCTGAGTCTCTGTCTGCGAGAAGTAACTCAATGTCATCGATACCTCAACATACTCAAGTTCAGTCCAACTACAACTCTTATGATTTACAAGACCAAATACAAGACCAAACTGCCTACCTTGAAAACACTTTGATTCAGCAAGAACAAGAACAGCGTTTGCAACAACAACAACAACTAACTCAAATTCCAAGTTCTCCAATAACTTATCAGAACCAACAAGCTCAACAGCAACAAAAGGAACTACGACAACAACAACAACTTCAACTATCTCAAAATCTTTCTCCGAACGACCTAACTTTTGAAAATGTTTTATTAGAACTTTCACATAATTGTGAAAAAGATATCTACACCCTGAAATTCTCAATCAATATTCCATCGTTTATAATTCCTAGATTCACTGATGCACCAAATGCATTAGATCCCAACATGGTCATGTCTATTTCTTCGAATGCGAAAAGATCTCAGCGATATAAAGAGGAAGTTAAATCAAAGTTGAAAACTCATTATTTAAACAGAATGTTTGATATCTTATCTAAAGTAGGTTACGTTTTTAAAACCAGATCAACAAACTGGAAAAATGGTAAGTTTTATTCTCAAATGCTGTGTCATGAAGATGTCGGTAATAAGAAAAAGGATATTTCATTATTAGTCGAAGATGATGAATCAGATGATCAACAGAAACAACAGCAAAGTACTGACAAGAGAAAGAGTAAGTCCAATTCATCGACATCATCATTAAACATACAAACCACTAGCAATACGATCAATAATTCATCAAGACCAAAAACTCAACTGTTATTTCCATGTCAATCTAGACTAAACTACTCATTTGATTCGAACACTGGCCAATTCAACCTAGACTTTAATCACTTAAACCATAAGGGCCTACCATCCACAAATCCAAATGACCCAAAATCAATTGCACATCCAAAGTCCTCGAATTTGTCACTGGCACAGCAATGGCTACGTTCAATCAATTCTACTGCATCAGTCAACATATCTGAGGGATCTGAGCAAGAACAACAAAGCAATCCGCCCCCACAAACAATAGTGTTAAGAAATCAATCATCCTTAATTAGAGAGGAATCACCACAGACTGCAGTTTCGGGTGGTGGCGGCACACCAAATACAATGTTAATGTTATTGGACTCATCTACGCAGCCCACCACGTCAACAGCCAACGTTATAATTGATGAAGATGATCAATTGCAAAGACAACAGGAGCAGCAATTAAGGGTTCAGCGATTGATGATGGATCATAAGATGCGCCCTGCGAATACATCGGATTACTCCTCTTCGTCTGAAGATGACAATGACATCGAAGATGAAGAAGGTGATTCAATGATGCTGGACCCACAGCAACAGCAACAACAACAACAGCAGCAGCAGCAACAACAACAACAACAACAAAAACGGCAACAACAACAACAACAACAACAGGACTACACGACCTCTCACAACCACCAGCCCCATCTCCATAATAATCACAGTCATCACAAACACAAACCAAGCGAAAACTCGATCATATCTGAAGAAGAATACTCTACCGAAGATGAAGACGAAGATGAAGACGAACTATCTGACCTAGATGACAACTCTCAAGAAGAAGACTATGATGAAGAAGAAGAAGAGGACACTGAAGATAATATCCGTTTGATACATCGACTCAAACATGAAAACAGAGCGTTGAGAAGAGTGTTAATTAAGCAGAATACTGATTCAGGTTCGTCTCCTGTTGATGGTAGTGGTATGGGTGCTCTTGCTTCTGGCACTGCTGTTGGTTTAGGTAGTACGGGTACTGGTGGTTCTGTCCCTGGGCACAAAAAGAAGAAAGGACTGACTGCGTTTGCTAATGCTTTGAATGATTTACATATGAAGATTAGCACCCATGATTCTTGAAATGTTTTGTCCCTTTTTTGTGCAAAATGACAGTTTTTTTAGCATAGCGTTTCTCCATTTTTGATGTGTTTTTCTAGTGTTTTACATATTTTACTCAGTAATGTTTTGCTAGTTTTTTTTTTTCTTTCAATTCTTTCTTCCTCTATTTATTCATTGGGCTTCTTGTTTTATTTTGTTTTGCTTTATTTCTTCATCAATTTTTATAATATTTTTATTATTATTATCTTTATGCTTTTTTGTGTTCGTTTTTATGTTATAGTTTGGTTCAATGAATAAAATACTGTACATTATAGAATTGTTTCACCCTCCTTGACTTGTGCTTGCTTTGCACTTGCTTTGTGTACACCTATATAGAAATATACTCCACTTTAAATATATTCACCTAATGCAGGAAAATATTTCACAATTATACAATGTGGGATTGAAACTCGGTGTATATCAATCCCTCAGCAATTTGCTTAGATATTTGAACGAATATCCGAAGAGCGACAACTTGCATGATCTGCATGCTAGTCTCCACCAAAGTGGACCCTGCATGTGAAGAAGAGTCAATCCTCAATAAAAGGTTTATCCGATTCATGTATTGTCATGCAATACTCCAGTAATTTAATTGGATCCGTATATTCATGTATATTCATACAGCAAATTTATCCGTGGTGAGTACTACGTATTTGTATATGTATGGCTAAAACTCAGAGTCAGGTACATAAGTACAGCTGTATCAGCGTAGCCAATGGCGTGCTGTTAAACAAATTAAGGATAAGAAAACTATTACGGCGACAATAGGCGAAGAAAATAAAATTTGTAAACTAGATTTATATGAAATGATATATATATAAAAAGTAGTGGTAAAATAAGATAATCAGTAATGAAATAATAATAGTAATAAGTTTCTTAAAAAGATTGAGTGTATGTGTAAAATGAAAGTAGTTTTTTTTTGTTTTTTTAAAAAGAAAACAGAAAAAAGGGTATAAAAGGCAAGCTTATAAATTGTAAAGGAAAAACGAGAACTAATCAAATATTAAATAACAAGAACGAAAAACACAAAACACGATACAAAAAAAGCAGTCGAACGAGATAATAACAAACTGTGTGATATATTTAAAAAAGTTAAAAGGAATAAAAGTATTAAATAAAAAGGTAGGGGATAAAAAGAATTCAAAAGAAAGATTAGATTTAAAAAGAATAAAACAAAATTGAATAATTAAAAGTAAAACTGTAAACAAAATATTATAAAGAAAAAGCAAACTGTCTGGTTTCAAACAGTAAAAGTATAATGATGAGGTAAGAAAGAGGGTATATGATATTAAAAAAACGGTAAAAAATAAAATGAATAAATTAAAAGATCGGTTTATGGAAAATAATGATTTAAAATAAAAATGCAAATGTAGTAGCTGTTATCATAGATAAGCAACAAATGACAAACAAAACAAAAGACTTCTTACAATAACAAACAAATGGGTAAAAATATTTTTGAGATATTCAATAATGAGAACAAAAAAAGGTATGTTTTTAACATAATTATACTAAAAGGAACTTCAAATGGTATTTTTCTTTTTCTAATGACAAAAATGAATGAGTGAAGCAACAAAAACAAACGAATGACAGTAAATGAGAATGGCAATTAACAAAGCAATGAACACATAGCAATGACATTTGTTTCTTTTAAATTAATAACAATGAAAGGAATAAACACAATGATGACGGAGAAAACTTCCATCAATCAGTCTAACAACAAAATGATCAATGGCAACAAAGGAAGTCAACGAAAAAAAGGATATCACATGAAAGGGTAAACACAATAGGATAGGATATCAAAAACAAGAAGAAATCAAAGTTAATACAAGCGCAGTTGCTTGAGCAAAAAAACTACAAACAATGAAGAAGTCAAAATCAACACAATGCCTATCAACTCAAACAAACTATTGCCAGTAAGTATTAGTAGATGAACCGGAAGTAGGAGCACCTAACCCAAATCCACCAAATCCATTTCCAATAATACTAGGGGTTCCAACATTACTAGCAGTGTTACCAGCAGCCAAAGATTGTTGCATTCCACCACGTGGTTGTTGCTGTTGCTGTTGTTGTTGTTGCAATTGTTGCTGTTGTTGCTGTAACTGTTGTTGCAATTGTTGCTGTTGCTGGTACAAGTTTAACTGCAATGCTTGTTGTTGAGTTTGTTGGATATTTAATGCTTGTTGTTGTGGTTGATAAATCTGTGATGGTTGAAACTGAGTACTGGGAGTTGACTGATGAATGAAATTAAATGGAGATTGTAATGATAATGATGACTGAGGGGGTGGTAAAGTGTTTGTAGGTGATGGAGATTGAGAATGCTTCATAAATGGTTGATTGTTTGTAGTGTTTATTAAATGGGTCTTAAATTTATCATAATTTTCTTTTTCGAGTCTGCTAATCGGATGTTCCTTGGAAAGGGTGATGAACGAGCATGATTTGATCTGTTTGGAAATTATTTCCAATTTATTGTCCTTTAAAAACTGGGAGATTGTCAAAATTATAGTCTGGAACTTATCCGAATTGATCATTTTCAGTTGTTCTGATTCAGATAGTCTATCAGAAGTAACTTTAAATTCATGTTCAAATGAAGAGGGATAATAATGTAAGATGATTGAATCATTAGTTGGAGAATTATGCTTCAAATGAATTTCAATATTAAATAATAGTTTCATTGGAACCATGACTGTAGATAGAAATTTCTCTTGGATATCAGTCATGGAACTTGTTTCATTTGAACCAGCATTAATAATTGAAGATAATTGTTGGAACAAATTAGATTTCTTCAAAGAAAATTCATATTCGTAAGGCATATATTTATTTAGTTCGGAGCAACAAGTCTTTGAATTATTGTCTACACCGTAAATTTCCAAAATGACTAGATCCTGGTGATTTTCAACTTCATCTAATCTTGGAAACTTAATATAAGTATTAGTCATCTTTTCCAATTCAGTAATGAAATTAGTTGGCTTTCTTCTGTTCAAGTTGAAAAATTGGTTTAACTGCCAAGAAGTTAATAATTTCCATTGGGCAAGATTCAAATTGATAAGTATACAATTATAACTATTTGAAGTCACTTTCTCAACCAACTTTTCTAATTCTAATTTAGCAATTGGAATTTGTGATTTATTCTTAGCAGGGCATTTAATAACCACATTATTTTTTCTGATGAATGATTGCTGATAATTAGTAGATTGATTCGAATGCAATTCATCTAATTGCTTATCACTCATTTCAAAAGAATTTGAAAATTTAATGAATACATTAAACTTTCTCATAATAGTTTGAACAGTTTGACCACCAACACCAATAATTTGTCTATGGAAAGATTCAGGAACATTGAAAGTTAAATGAGTTGGTAATTCATCCTCAAATAAACCCAAACCTAACACAGAATCAAGTAAATCGTTACAGGTGATTTCAACGATGAAATCATAGTCCGTAAAAGGTAACAATTTAATTGAAGCAGAAGACATATTCATAATTTTAATAATTTTACCATTTTTCTTACCTGTAATGAAATCCTTTTCTTTGTTTGGTAATTCAATTTGATATTGACAACCACAATTAATTAATTCAGAATCAATAAATTGAGAAAATTGAGTCAGAGAATTAGCACATGCTTTAACTGAATCAGATTTACCTAAAACTTGGAAAATGTATTCAGAATGATTTAATTTAGTCAAAGAAACAATCGAATTTGATGAAAACGATAAAGAATCTGAAAAATTTAATAATTTATTCACTAATGAATGAGAACCTCCATTTAAAGTCAAACTGAACTTGGCAGAATAAATTGAGGATATATTTTCCATGAATTTTTCAATTGAATAATCAACTTCTTCAACTGAATTACCTTGGAATGAAATGATATCACCAGCAGTAGTCTTGCTTGGATAACCCAGAGCAGGAATTGAAATGAAACAACCCGTTGAATACATTATATTTTCCAGAAATTCACTATCCTGGTTTTGTAAGATTAATAATTCCCTCTTAATTGGCATCATTGAGATTTGCTTAATAAAAGGAATCTTTGAGATCTTATTGATGATATCGGAAATTTGATGCTTAGCTAATAAAACCATTGGTCTTAAACCTGTAATGAAAATTCTAGGTTTACCTGTTTCTATTTCTAATGAATTGTTATAATATAATTCAGGGGTTAAATTAGGTAAATATAAATGACAATTAGTTTGCTTAATGACTCTCTTCAAATTTGAAAATTCGGTACCACCAATTAAAGGTAAGATAGATAATGTATCTAATTCTAAGTAATCGGAATAAGATTCTTGATTTGAATCATCTAAATATAATTTGATTTTATTCTCAGCAACTATAACTTGATCTCTATGGCCAACAATGAATAAATCCAATTTATTTTTTTCATTCGAGCCAGTTAAATAAATTGAGCATTTATTATAGTTTGAAACATCATTCAAGAACTTTAAACAGTTGTTAGAGATATTACCATTATTATTGAAAATGAACTTATTTTTTAAACTATCTAAACTGATTTTCTTTCTAATAATTTGAGAATATGATTTTAAAATCAATAATCTAATATCATTCATTTCTTGTTGAACCGAATAATTACCAATAATAGAAACAGTGACCTTCAAATCAATTAATCTGAACTCATTTAAGATAGTCATGATACCAAAAGAAGCATAAGTCTCATTAACTTTATTAACTATTTTACGTAATTCAGGTAAATTGTCAAAAATTTTTGAGCCTGAAGGTAATTGTTGGAACAGAGTATTATTTGGGTTAGTTTGATAATCTTCAGTTCTCCAGTCATTGTTAATTAAAAATTCATGAATTGTAACGCTTGGCTTGATGAAGTATATGTAGTTTAATGGAAAAGACACGATAACTTTGTCGTCGTTGCCTTGTTGGGATTGAGTCGACTGCGATTGGGCGTTTTGGGAAGTTGCGGTGTGCGAAGAATAGGTGTTACTGTTCATCGTCATAGTATTTAACTGCAGGATTGGGAAGGGTATATGATATCAAGGAAGAGAAGGATAATGTGTTTCAGTATAGTTTTGTGGGTAGATGTGGTAAATGGGTGGAGACGAGTTAAAATTGGCAAAATTGGCAAAAACGAGTGGAAATCAGTGGAAATCGGAGAGGAAAAGAGGGAATCAAGGAGAGTGGGTTGTGAGGGTATAAGAGTAAATGAGAGGACACCTGTGACAGGCCGGATAGAGTGGATAGGGTTAAACAGACAGTTGTTTCGATGAAAAAACGGTACTTTAGCAAAGAGGTTTTCGTGTTGGAATGTCTCTTTTCTAGTTTGGTTTTAGTTTTGAAATGTTTTTTGTTTTTTGTTTAGTGTCAACAGCGCTTTTTGTTTACGTTTCGCACGAGGCGTGGTGCACGGATGCGTCGCGTCGGCGCGTCGGCAGATTGGTATGTTGCTTCTGTGTGTTTCTCTAAACAATCTGTTAATAGATTATGCTCTATTAGTTAAAATAACAATATATATATACCATAAAATAAGTAAAGTATGTTACTGAGATTTCTTGGCCTTGGGTCAAATGAAAATGCTAGCAAGTCAGTAAACCAGATGAATACTATTTCATCATGATAAGTAACCAGGAAGAATTCATTAACAAGAACTTCAAACTTTTCCCTGGATGTTATCTTAGAGAATATTAAATCATGTCACAAACAAAGAATCTTTTCTAAGATAAGAAAGGATTTAAAGAAAAAGATTCCTTGATTTCGATAAATTTTGAGAAATTTGTCGCATTTGGGTTTTGTTCAGCTCTCCAAAGGTATCAAAATGGTACTATCATTTAAGAAAAGTACAGTAGATGAAGAAAATCACCAAGTTTTTCCTCTGGTTGATGTGTTATATCTTCATAGTTGAAGAGAGTAAATGCGAAATTAACATTAAGAAAGATGTTCCCAAGGCAAGTTAACACCATCAAAATATGGAGGATATCTAATTAACTGAAAAATACAAACAGTTTGACCATGTTGCCATAGAGTACGAGACTTATTAAAAGATTGCCAGTGATCGGATAAATATTCTTATTCCCCACTCCTCACGGAATCAAGAAAACTGTAGCATTTTCAAGTTAAAGAATTCAGCCAAGAATAAGTGAAAGGGATACTCATGATGATATCATAACTGGAAAATAAATAGAGACAGTACCAGAATAGTGATCTTTGAGTATGCTTGTTTCGTCATTATATATTTTGCAACAAAACAAGTCAAATGGAATATTCTAGACCAGAGGTAATTGTTGAAGGTGAAGTCAATTATTCAAATGGCATTATGATAAAAGAGGATTACCTGACTTTAAAAATCATACTCTGGAAATAATATGCAACAATGAGAATATCTCACCACCAAATTTGTTCTTTAGATATCATGGAACAACTTGGAAAGCTATAATCTCTCGAGTGCATAGCAAACATCCAATTACAGGCTTGATATGTTAATCCAATTATATAGTTGGATTAACCCCTCCTTTACAGATACAAATGTATGATCTGTTCTAAGGAACTTGGATTACAGGATTAAATAAACAATACATTCTCAAGTAGTTCAAGTGATTTCTGTCGACCAGCTTCACGAGGTTCACTCTCAGGGCTGCATAACCAAAGAAGAAGAAGAAGAAGAATGACCAGCCAGTACTCTAAAGGCTTTAATCGGGGCCAACACTCGGAACCAGATACCTCAAATAGACATTTCTATTAGCTACAGGAATTGCTATATTGAATTTGGCCAAGTATATTAGAAAATACTGGTATCTGTTTTCGTTATCTTGTAGTTTGAAATGACTTATCTATGAAAATATGAATGAAGAGAAGAACAAATCATTGTCAGCAGCCCTCGTCTGACTCGTTTCCCGATGCAGTTTTCTTGTGTATAACTCAATATTGAGAGCGGAAATCGATCTAACGAAATATGTCAAAAGCTCAGAGGCCCAATTGAAGTACTGTCTGTATAGAGCCCATCGAAAGTGAATCAGCAGACCATGCCTTACCTGACGGTCCCAACAACAATCGGCCTCGGGCTGCGCCGCGCGTCTGGTCTTCTGCGCCGCACGGGATCTCTCTCGCTATTCGCCATGTGAAAGTGCTAGATCTCTCCAAGTACAGAGGAAGCTCTTTGGAATTGTTGGTTTACAGATTGTAAGTGTACGAAGAGTCCTTTTTCGCCCTTTTGCTGTCTGATCATCACTTCTTCTTCTTCAACACATATCTAACTATGGAAAGACCAAAGTTATATAGAATCTCATCATCCTCATCCAACAGAAGAAGATCCACTTCTAGAAAATACAGAAGAAGACACTCTTCATCCTCAGGTCAGAGACCAACATCTACTGACTATTCATCTGTTGCTTCTGCTAATGAAGAAGCAATTGATTCTTCAGCTGATGCCTTTGTTTTGAACGAAGTTAAGGCAATGTTGGATAATACGTTACCAATGGATTATTTTAAACAAGATATTCTCTCTGTTATCCAAGCCTTAAGAATCCCGAAATGGAGAAAAATCCAACCCACATCTGAAAACATCTCTCTGATCGAATTAAGAAGAATCAGTGGGGCTTTAACTAATTCCGTCTATAAAGTTACTTTTAAAAACTATTATCCATTATTATTAAGATTATATGGTGACAATTTAGATCAGATTATTGATAGAGCTAAAGAATTACTAGTTTTACAAAGATTATCACAGAAAAACATTGGTCCTAAGTTGTTAGGTTGTTTCACTAATGGTAGATTTGAAGAATTCTTGAATAATTCAATCACCTTGAATAAAGAACAAATTAGAGATCCAAAGATTTCCAGAATGATAGCAAGAAGAATGAAAGAGCTGCATTTTGGTATCCCATTATTAAGTGAAGAAAAAATTAAGGGTTCTAAAGTTTGGAATTTGATTGAAAAATGGGTGCAGATCGTTGATAAATTTGCTCAAGTGGCTACCATTGAAGAGCAAAAGATTGCTTGTTTGGTTGATTGGAACACTTTTAAATCTTTAATTTTCAAATATCGAGAATGGCTTCATGGTAAATATGGTGGTAGAATCAATATTGATGAGCATTTGAAATTCTGTCATAATGACACTCAATATGGTAATTTACTGTTTTACTCTAAACATGATCAATTACCAATGAATGAAGATGACGAAAATGAGGATGATGAATTAACTGAACAAACAAGAAAAATGTCATTGACTTCCTCGAGCCAAGGTACTTTACCATTAGTCACGGATTTGAATTATCAACATGATAAGAAATTAGTTGTTATTGATTTTGAATATGCAGGTCCAAATATCCCAGCTTATGATATCACCAACCATTTCTGTGAATGGATGTACGATTACCATCATCCAACTTTATCTCATATAATCCGTGATAACAAATATCCCTCAAGGGAAGAAAGATTAAATTTATTGAACTCATATGTTAATTATGCTCCAGGTTCCCAAACTCCTTATCTACAACCTTCTAAACCTTCTACCACTTCTACTTCTACGATGTCAATTCCAACTCTATCATTAGGCAGATCTGCATCAATTGTCAACATTAAAGAAACTGACTTACCTCCAAAGGTTGTTAAATTATACAATGAGATAATCATGTGGAGAGCAACCAATTCAATCTTTTGGGCACTATGGGGTTTCATTACTGTTGGTACCCTACATCAAAAGCCCGTCAAGCAAACTTTACAAAAAGATACACTTATAGAAGTTGGGCCAAATGGTGAAACATATAGAATTACAGTTGAAGAAGACGTTGATATGGGTGAAGAAGAAGAAGATGGTAATGACGTGGAGGAAATTACTGATGACAATGATGATAATTTCGATTATTTAGAATACGGATCTCAAAGAATTGGTATTGTTTTAGGAGATTTGTTACAGTTAGGTTTGATCGATAAAGACGATTTAGATGAACATGCTTTATCTGGAGTCAAGTTTTTGGATTCTGAGTTCTTAAAACTGAATTAATTTTCTTTCTCTATAGTATATAAATTGCTTTTCTATTTTGTCTCTCACTGTTGCTTGGTTTCTTTCATTTACTTTGCTATCCTGAGAACGTGTTTGTTTTTTGATCGCATATGTCGCATTAATATTTGTCTACCCTTCTACGCAAAGAAAAAATTATATAACTTATGTATCTTGATTTATAAAATTTTTGTACTTAATGCATTTTATTAACAATTTATATTTATTTATCCAACGAAAGAGTATCTACTCAAAGAAATCATCTTTTTCATCCACATGGCCACCTTCAACAACATCCTCTTTATCATCAATACCCTTTTGGTTATGATTATTAGCTCTGAGTGACTTCTTCTTGCCATGTCCACCATTACCATTAGCAATCTTCAATGCATCTTCAATTGAAACTTCCAAAGTACCATTATCCAATTTTGCTGCAATCAGCTTTTTCAATTCTATTCTTCTTAATTCTGTTTTTTTGTTTCCTCTCTTCTCTTTGTATTTCAATTCATCACCATCAACATTGACCTCCCTATACAACGAAATGTATTTTTCAGTAGGTGGGTAATTAAAGATATAGGCTAGCTCAACCTCAGCGTGTCCCAATACCTTCTTATGTTTCTTCAAGTCTTTTTTTATTTCCTTCACATCACCTTCTGTGCTTTCCAGCTGTTGTTTAGCTTTTTCCAACTCGCTTTGTTTCTTAACTGCCTGGTTATACTTTCTTAATGCCTTAGTTCTTTCGAAAAACTTCACTTTCTGATATCTTGACGACAACTTCTTCGCTTTCTGGTCCAGTTTAACACTATCCAATTCAAACTTCAATGTTTTTAATGCTCTTTCATTTTCAATTCTCATGTCAGATGGTAATGTATCTTTCTTCAATAATCTTTCAATGTCCCTTATCTTCTTTTTGATTTTAGAACTTCCATGATTTAATGCATCTGCTATGTTCACCGAATATCCTCCGACTTGTCTTCTTGGTGCTTTTGGCATGATATGTATATGTTATGAACGATTTTTATATAATTACAAAAACGTTAATAATCCTTAAGAACTCTCTTTAACGTTAATTATAAGGTACATACAAATTCAAAAAAATAAAAAAAAAATAATGCCGAAAGTTTTTTCTTCATGGTGCGGCTCTCATAATTT
The DNA here is from genome assembly GCA_003707675.3 of Ambrosiozyma philentoma. Taxonomy (NCBI): domain Eukaryota; kingdom Fungi; phylum Ascomycota; class Pichiomycetes; order Pichiales; family Pichiaceae; genus Ambrosiozyma; species Ambrosiozyma philentoma. The sequence continues at coordinate 25,129 of PPKZ03000059.1, forward strand.
TCGGATCCGGTAACCACTTAATCCCTTGTGGAATTTTGTTTTAATTTCTCTTGAATTTCTTCAATCTTGGTCTTTTTCTTCAATTTAACTTTCCCGTCAACAATGTCGACCTCAAATCCCGCATTTTCAAAAATTTCTTCATTAGATTTGTCAATATCCGTACCTTTAGCTTCTAACTTTGCTATAAACTTTTGGTTTTCTTGATTATTTTCTAATAAGAATTTCAAACATAAGATTGCACGTTCTTTAATGAACGGTTCATTTGTATCTAAGTTACAATTATTCAAAATTAGTTCTAGGATGTTATCTGTTCTAACAAGTTCTTGATTTTCGAAATTTTTGTAGACTAATGCAGTTATAATTTCAACTATGATTGATTTGACTCCAGGAAAATCTTTCTTGAATGTAGTCTCGGACATGGAGATGGAGGTTGGAGCTGGTTTGTTTTTATCCTTTAGCTTTCTTTTATGTGTGTTAAATTCAACAGTCTTGAAAAAAATACCTAGTTTTCCTAAAAACGTATAAGCATTTAACATTTCTCGAACATGGTCGAATTTAGTCATGATTGAAAAGCAATCCAATGTAGAGATAACCAGCCCATGTAACTCATTCAATCTACCCTTTTCATCAGCTGTTAATATATCTTGCTTAGCTAATAACGGGGTAGTTGCGGAAGAAAGATACTCAAAGTAATCTAATAACCAAGCTGTTATATTAGTCAGTTCTAACCTATCCCATTCATCTTTGCCGCTTAACAGAATTTGATTCACTCTTAATAATTCTTTAATTGATTCCATGTTTGAACTAGTTGGACTATTGGATGAATTAAGCATATAAGTACCAAACGCTTGATGAATTAAAATGTTCGGGAAAACGGATAGGTAAGCGACTTCAAGTAGGTCTCTTCTATTTTCAGATAATTTATTTGATTGGTCATTTAGCATATCTCGTATTGGGATCAAAAGTACCGTGAATGAGTCGGAAAATTGAGTGCTCTTTGCATTAAGACATGTATTTATAAAATCTTCATCATTGCTTATGTTTTTAGTGAACCTTAAAAGAGGTAGTAGGAGATCAAATAATTGAGATGGAAAACATTCAGTTAACTCTAGGCAGTACGGGAAGGAATTGAATAAATCAAATATCATTTGGGAGTTGAAAACATTGGGTTTAACTGCTGTTAAATTACTTAGAAATTGAAAATTTGAAATGATTGCCTTAAGAAGTATATCTTCGAAACTGCTGTTTGTTTGTTGTTCTTTAGCTATCTTGATATATTGAAAAGTTAATTTTATTATTCCGGATTCGTTGGGCAAATCAAGAGTTTCAATTCCATGTACTTTCAAATAATCTAATGAATTGTCCTGAATAAATCTTTCCTGCTCTTGCTCAGATAATTCCAACAATTCATTATAACCAACGACCAAATTTCTAGCAAAGAGAACAACCCCACGAATTAATCTGGTTCTGTACGATTTTATCTCCAAATCAGCAGCAGAATCGTTATTATAAGTCAATTGATTATCTATGATGTCATTTATAAGAGCCCATATGCTTTTTTGTGTACTTAATATCTGTCTTGATTTGTCATCTTCTGAAGTAAGTGAAAGAAAATAAGATGTTTCCGAAAGACGCTGTTTGAATTCACCAACTGTTGAGTCGCTTGCTGATAAGACAGTATAGGTCTTTTGGAAGGACTGAGAAACTTGGATAAAATCCATAATCAAAAAATGAACTTGTACCTATGTAGACTTTTCAACCTGTCATCCTGTTCTTGTTGCTTTCATGATTTTTTTTTAAAAAAAAAGTTGCTGTAAGCGGCGCTCGAAAGTGAAACTTTTCTACTTTACTGATTCGACAATCTTAAAATCTACAATTATCTAAGATCTATTTAGTGTATTTTTCTTTTACTAGGGAGAATGAGTAATAGAATAACAGGAAAAAAATCTCTATTCCTTATACTTTAACATAAACAAGAATTAATTAATTAATTTTTCAACTTTTGCTATGCGCCAAAACTCAATTTCCATAGTTTAGCTCCTGCGCGCTAACAAACATCCCAAGTGAAGCAAGCATCCTAGATTTTGATCAGTTGGTTTGGATAGACCACCATCACCACCACGACAATGAAATACATAAATTGAAGGGAAAAAGTATTCAAACTAGTTTTCTACCGGGAACATCCTGAGTGTCGAATCCGATACTAAGGAAGCATCTTTAAGTTATGGCCTCTAGACTCTACTATGTGATTTTGGAGTCTTATCGGTGTGATTTTGGCTGAATAATCCGGCTGCCAGGATTGGCTTTTGGTGACTTTCTTACTGAGATGGTCTGTTTTCCATAGCTATCAAAACATTACACAAAAAGTAAGAAGTAATACTAAATATAAATCACTTCCAAGCAGTCTTGTCAATTTTCAAAACACTTGATTTCTGAGTTTTAAACTCCAAATACTGATGGCTATTACCATAAGAGATCAAAGTTGATTTATCCAAAAAAGGGGGAAGTTCACCTTCAATTTTATCTGCTTTTAGATATAAAAATAACTTAATTAATGATCTTGGAAGACTTGATAAATTGAAAGAGTCACTGATAGTACAGTCACTAAAGAGTGATAGTTCTTTGAGCTTATATGGTAAATTCAAAGGTAGTTTTTCAATATCCCATTTGAACATTTTTTTGTTGTGATTATAATCTAAATGAGTAGACTGTAATTTTAATTCAAAGCAATATATCTCTTTTGGCAATGATTCCATGAACTTAGCTATTGAATATATACTTGGAATATGACCTTCTTCACTTAAATTCAACAATATCGAAACAGAAGAAAACGATGAAAGTTCAAATGGGTTGGATATGACCGGAATAAGAAAATTAGCTCGAGATAAATTAATGTTGAATTCAAAAGTTTCCAAACCTAATGGAAGTGTTAGTTGGCATGATTGCATCATGCAGTTATTTAATTGTAAAATTTTTAATTGTTGGGGTATTGTTTCTATTAGTTCAGGAGTTAGTAAAATTTGAGTGAGACTTATGTGATTTAGTTGGTTCATGTTAGCAAAGTGAAAATTTAAATTATATTGTTTAAGATATAAAGTATCTAGCTTACTATAAGGTCTTATGATATTTGATTCTTCTATTTCCAGGGAGCTGTTTAAATTGATTTGTTTCAAATGACTGGAGTTTGCTATCATATCAATTGAATCTATTGTTTCCATTTCACAATGATAACTCAAGCTAGTAATGAATTGCCTAAGTGGTGAAAGTTGTTGTCTTATTCTAAGATCCATAAGGTAATCGCATTGAGTTAGTTTTCTAGCCCCAATATCATATTTTATCCTCAAAACAAAGTTTTGAGCGTTTATTGACCTTAAGATATCTATGAAACCATCTGGTAAACCATGAAGTTCTTTGAATTTGAGAACTAGTTTTTTCTTTTCTTTATCATCCTTACTTTCTAATAACCATTTTTTAAGATTATGCCAGTCACCTAACGGGCTTTGGGATCCAATCGAATAACCAAATGTTAGTTTTATAATTCTCAAGTTTGGGAAACACTTTTCAAGATCAACTTGATCTGGAAAATGTGAATAAAATTTAATCTTCCTAACCATAGAATACAAATTCTTTAAACTGCAACAATACTCCGGATGAAGACATTCTTCGGGGCAAACGGAAAGTTGAATTTCTTCGAAACAATCATCCAGTAAAGCAACATGCTCGTATGAATCCGACTGATAAAGAAGATCCCTGTAAATTGTAATAATAATTTTCTTAGATTTAATCCTCCTTTTGACAAGGAAAGTGCACAAGGAGCTAAAATAATCACCTGGTTGAATGGCCATTCTCAATTTTCCTTCAATACGGTCACAAGAAAGCTCTTTGAAATCTGAACTAAACTTGAAAGAGCTATCGAGCATCAGCTGGCTAAGCGCAGTAGTTAACAATCCATCATTTGAACTTTTAAAAATGGTGTAAAGATCAGGCAGTGAGAAGTTCTGACTTATGAAGTATTGGAAAATTATTAGTTGTATTTCAATAGGAAGCCCAAAAATAACACTATGGACAAGCTGAAGTAGTTTATCTGGGCCATGAATGATTCCGTGATCGGTCTCTAGAGGAAAGGTGGCCCCAGTGACTCCTAGTTCTGGGGAGATCAGCTTAATTGGCATTTCAAAGACGCAGAATCCCGTCGTTACTTATAGTTACAACCTCCATATCTACGAATTTCAAGAGAATTTGAAGTCTTTTATAGTCTTTCATTAATATGGCCAACAAGGGCAAACAGATCGATTTTTGGTTGGCACTGGATAAAGCAAAATTCTTCCTTTGAGTTGAACTAGAGCTATGTAGCAAAAGGCGGGGAGCACGTTTTCTTCTCTGCAGGTTGTCAAGCAGTTTTCGACGGAGGGTACCTGCGGCGCGTTCAAGTCTTGTGAGTGGTTCTGGTGTTTAGCTCGTGTGACTGGATATTACTGGAATTATTGTCTCAAAGTTTGGTGTAACAATTGTATCAAGAAGGGGTTCTTCTAATGCTATTCTCTCCAAGACATGAAATCTCAAGCAACTTACCCTTTGATTTGTTTTTCGTAACTTTCCAAAGTCTTGAGGTTGTCCAGGATCCTTTATTGTTCATCATCTCAGGCATTTATATGTTTAGTCTTTGAGAAATTTTTAAATACTGCTTAGATTGCTGAATTCTGTAAAACGTAAATATAGTTTTAACTGTTGATATAAGCAAAAAATAGGAATCAAAATATTACTAAGGGTTATATATAAAAGATTAACCTAATCCGACTCAAATATTGTCTTGCTTACCACAGGTGTTTTGGCTTCCGTTTTCTCTGTCGCAGAAGAAATAGATTCATTAGAGTTACGAGAAATATCACTGTTATAAACAAAAATACCGTTCAGTATAGCTTCTTTCTTCTCATCTCTCTTATACAAAATATAAGCACCAATTACAAAAACATTGAATCCCATTGCAAAACCAGCACATGATCCAAAACCTTTAGGGTACTTAGGGCTATCAACAGTCGGCCAAACTAAACGATTAATCCAAACGGCTGATTGTGTTCCAAAAAGGTAGACAATGGTCCAGGCGATAGGCTTGACGTCACTGTCTCTTCTAAACATATCATTTGTAGCACAGTAGTACACACTAGCTTGTGACCATGACCAAAAACTAGAACAGAAAGCAAACCATTTGGCTCCATATGGAACATCCCAAATTGCTAAAATGACATTACCAATAAAAGTCATAATAAATGATATTACACAAAATCCAAATCTCTTTCTTGTGAAATCTGCTCCGAAACATATGATAAAAATGTAGAATATACCTAAAGCTGGAGGAACAGCACTTAGTTTGTTGATTTCACCAATTGAATATTTGCTTAGAGACTTCAGCCAGATTGTAAAACTACCAGAAGATGAGTTGTTAGTGTTAAAAATACAAACACTTAGAATAGACAAATAATACACCTTCCAGTCACTTGCAACTTTCTTCCAAGTACCTTTATCAAAGAAAGGTTTATTGGTACGAGACATTTGGGTTCCATTTTCGTGCATTCTTTTTCTGGATAAAATAATTTCTTCATCAGTCAACCATAATGAATAACAATTCAATGGTGTCCCAGGGACCATAAATAGTGCCAATAATGCTACACCAATGGATGCACAGAAATCAAAAATATACATGTATCTCCATCCAGCCATACCTCCAACACCATCCAGGTTATCAAAGGTTGCACTAGCGATCAATCCAGCTGTTAAAATACCAAGGAATTGTCCCATATAGAAAAATCCACCTCTTCTACTAATTTCGGAAGGCTTATACCAACTTGCAAGTAAATAATTAACGGTTGGGAAGAAGAGACCTTCAAAACAAGCAACAAACCATCTTAAAACTTGTAATTGAGTAACTGTGGTAACTTTGTAAAGGCCTAATGTAAATACAGACCATCCTAACTCCAAGCCAAACATTAGATAAGTTAAAGGAACCCTGGGCATTAAGTACATGGATGGTAAAGTGAAAACAGTTGCTGCTGCACTGAATAGAACTTGTGTATTAATAAGATCGTTACCTTGCATATTCAAGTCTTCTTTCATGTTGGAAACATAGGCATTATTTAGATTTTGACTATCGATATATTTAATCCAGTAACCAACAAATGCATAAAATGCAATAAGAATATCTAGTTTAGTAACTAGTTTCTTTTCTGCAGTGGACATACCTGGCTCAAACCAGTAAAATGGCTTATGATTCTTCGATTCTTCAATGGTTTCTCTGTATTCATATTCATCAAAGAACTTCCACCATGGTCTCTTAGATTCGTCTCTATATTCTTTGATTTCAACATAAGAGCCATCGTCTAATTGATGGTAATTTGGATTTTCTTTAAGTGATTCTTCATCTACTTTAGAAGTCAGATCATTGAAAGGCTTACTATAATCAGTTGTATCTTCAACTTCTCTTCTGTGTGGGATGAAGGTCCATATATTAACCATTTCTTAATACAAATTGATAGCTGTTTTAGACATCTCCTCTGATTTCATCGACTAATTCTCTATCAGAGGGAGGTGGCTGTATTTATTCATGTTGCAAATCCATCATATTTAGAGATCGAAATGAAGCCACCATAAAACTGTGGCTCCTCTGGTTTTGAGTCATCGATATTTTCAAGGTAAAGCTAATTTTTATCAATAGATTTGCTTTGATACCATTGTTTTAAGAATTATGTGATTGGCTATAGCTGCCGTTGATAAATTGTTATATCTCGGCCGGGGTATAGATAAAAATTGTTTGACTGTTGCATTAAGATACTCCGGTATTCCTGCCAGATATATGCAAAACAAATTTTCGCTAGAAATACGGTACAATTTATTATATAAGGTATTTCGAGAGATATATTGAAAACCAACAACAATCCTTAGTCTTCTCCTAATTTTATAAGCTAATCAAAGTACCAGTCTTTATTCTGTACAGATTTGATGAGTTTTGGATGTTAACTTGTTACCAAGACACCAAGAAATGGGCTTTCTTGGTTTAAGCAATTTGGCGCCATGAAAAAGTTTTTGCAGGCGCTTACGTACAAGCAGGGGTCCAGCCGCGCCCAGTACCGGGCCGTTCTCAATTACAAAGAATTAGGTGATCAGCCATACCCATCTCTCTCACAATAGATTTGGAAGACCGATTGATTAACCATCTACCTATAAAATCATCCATTCTTATTGGAATATACTATATAACTTGCTATACACAAATAATAAGGAAAAACTCACATACTGGGTTCTGGAAATAAATCGAACAAATTATTAACTTGGACTTTCCGATTGTCACTATCACAGAAAGGCAGATATTCTTCATTTTCTTTAATACCATCACCAAGACCATCAGTGAAACCATGATTACCTGGAAAACATGCCAAGTTTGGTGAATCACAAATTTCATCGGTGGATGCCCCATTTTTTATCATTGCTGGGTTTGATTGTTGTAAACTATTGACTAGATCCTCTACTTCATAGTCAACATCAAAAGCGATTTCGTTTTCACTGACTATTTGAGGGCCAAAGTTAGATTGTTTAAAGCTTGATGAAGGTTCAGTATTAAATATCTCAGTAAGAAAAGTATCATTTTCATTGACTTCCCTTAGACCAATATCGATATCTTTATCACAAGAAAGATTAAAAGCAGACTTAGAGTTGCAGTTCAATAACCCCGGGAGTTCATCAACCCAAGAGCCCTCAGACCTGCTAATTCGTTTGTTGAAATTGAAAGAAACACGATTATCACTAGTAGCTTTCTGTATCTGATCGACTTCAGTCAAAAGCTCATCACCAACATCAAAAGAAACATATGGATTACTTTCACGAACGACATTAATAGCAATATAAAGAACACACCTAGAAAGAGCACCTATGATGACCCATTTTTCAGGGGAACTAGTACCTGATGAAAACGAAGAAAATAAATTTTTGTAAGCAGTAATCAACAACTTAATATCCTCGATAACGTTGTCATTGGTTGGATCTTGAATACAGAAGGCAGCAATGGCTAGAAAAGCACTAAATGGGAAGAAAATGGCGTATCCTGCAACTTGTAACAATTTGTTTCCAACAGCTATACCATACTTCAAAAGCTGCTTAGCTGATTCAGAACCTTTTTCGGAGTAATATAGACGAGTTGTACCCGTTGACATTCTAACTGCATACATGGAAATGATTAATTTTAAGTAATGATATTTCAAATTCAAATCTGCAATTATGAAAAATTGTCGTATGCTAGTTGGTGTTGTTATTTTAGTCTCAATAAATGATGGCTGTTTATTTTTAGGTCTTATAGAGTTAGGAAAGCACAGTCTCCAATTCTCTAGATCATCTAACAAAGTCTCTACAATTTGTAGTAGCTTCGAGGATGATATTTTGATAGCAGAGAATAAATTTCGATTCATTCTTGATATAATTGTACATAAATCAACTTCCATTGTAAAATAAAACTTGACAAATCCATTGGGCTCCGTAATAATGTTACTAAAATAGTTTGATATATCTTTATGAAACTCGTGTCTTTTCAAAGCTGCCCTTGGTCCATTGATTCCATTACAATCACTGAAATGTTCAAAACCTGGTAAAGAAGGAGCCGAGACAAAGGCATCATCAATTATTGAAGGTCTTCCAGTTTTTAAAGTAGTACCCTTATCTAAAAAGTAGCAAACCCACCAGATATTGATTGTTTTGTCACGCTCTTCTAATGGAATCTGATCATAATGCTCAGCCGTATGTAAACCTAACTCTTGTGCTTGGCGAACAGCAGTTGAAGCTATCGAATGAATAGGTTGAGAGACTGAGGAAGATGTACAATAGAATGTAAGCATGATTGTGCCAACGATGGCGGCATTCCCTTCAGCAATCAAAGAAATTCTATGATAATAATACAAAGAGTTATCTAATAATAAAGCTTCATAATATTTTATAGTATCTGCAGTTACCAGAAATTCATTGCATAAACCCAACCTTAATTTTTGGTAATAAACAGAACAACCCAAAAGTAAACAAGCATTCAAAAATAAGACCTGACCATTAGAGAAGTTAGGTAAAGGAATCACTCCATCTCTATAATCACAATATAAATGGCCTAATTTTTTAACATCTTCCATAACTGGTAAGTCGAATAAACAAATTGCTTCATAAGTTTCAAAAAGAATCTCTATGATTTCTCTAGAAGGTAACCCAGATAGCCTTGAACTATCTGCATGAATCATCCAGACAGACAGTAATCTCCTTTCAATTTCAACAAAATTAGAAATCAAGTGTTTCAACGGTAATAATGAAGATGGATATTTCAATCTGTTGGCAGCCCACATTAAACCATCCTTTGAAAAGAATGATATTGAATAATAGTTTCCAAAGAATAGCTTATCATATATTTCAAGATTAGTATATGATGATCCAGTAAGAACAAGGGAATTATTAATAGAGGATCTTGAACTTGAGTGCTCAATTTGCTGGTCGGCATCAGAATTAGGTATTGGTGAAGTAGAATTAGTAGGGCCAATAGGCGTGTTATTGTGTTTGTAGGTAATTAAAGAGTGTGCCAATGGATTCACACTCTTTAATTGATTCTCAATACCATTACCACCGTTCTTGTCTATCGATGAAGACCTAATGCCAACTACGTTGTGTCTCTTCTTTCTGGTATATGGTGCTATTTTCTTTGGTATATCAGTATAAGAGCACTTAATATTTCTCTTTGTGCAACAGAGGCAATCTGGTTTTGTGCCATCACACTTGATTTTCTTGACTCTACAACTATCACATGCTGTTATCCTCCCTCTCATTCTGTGCACATAGATACTAAGTGTGGGTGGTATTGAGACGAAGTTGGGTTTGAAGAAGAGAAATATGAATTCACTTACGATTGATATTAGTATTTCAGTTTGTTTTAATTGGTTATTGGCTATTTTTACTTTTGATTTGAGCCACCAGCTCCGAGGGCCGAAGGTTGAGTCCGAAGGAGTCACGGACTTAATCCAATAGTTTATTTTACAAATAGTATTAACTCTTCATAATTAACTCAAACAGTATAGTTTCCTCGTACATCAAAAACTGTATTGAATTAAACAGTAAAAATTGAATATAAATATCATAAGTTCAACGAATAAAAAAAAAGTTTAAATCAATGGCTCTTTAGCAACATAAGCCTCTTCCAAATATTTAACCTCTTCCTCAGTCAGCTTAAATTTAAAAGCTTCAATGGCATCATCAATTCTTTCAGGTTTACTGAAACCAACAATTGGACTGCAACCTTTGTGTAGAACGTAAGCAGTTGAAATAACAGCCATTGAAGTATCATGCTTCTTAGCCACTTCTTCAACACGCTTGATAATTTCTTGGTCAGCTTTAGTTAACTTATCTAAATTCAAAAGTTTGAATGTAGCATCAGTGGAAGTTCTTGTAGTTTCACCCTGATTCACAGAAAGTGGTCTTGTTAAAACACCTCTTGCGTTAGGGGACCATGGAATCAAGCCAATCCCAGTTTCCTTACAATACGCAATCATTTCACGTTCTTCTTCACGATATAGTAAATTATAGTAGTTTTGCATGGAAACAAACTTGGTCCAGCCTCGTTTTTCAGCAACAGATTGCATCATAACAAATTGATAGGCTTTCATTGATGAAGCACCAATGTATCTTGTGTAACCTGCCTTAACAACATCGTGTAAAGCCTCCATAGTCTCTTCGATTGGGGTAGTTGAATCAAATCGATGAATTTGTAAAACATCAATATAGGTACCTAATCGTTCAACAGAACCCTTAACTGCATCAAATATATGTTTTCTAGATAACCCTTTAGAATTGATGTATTCATGCGCAGGAAACTTGTGTACAGTAGACAAAGCAAAACCAGGGGTATCATCATCACAGGGTAAGAAACATTTACTTAATATAACGATTTTATCTCTTTTGATCTTATAATGCTTCAAGAATTCACCAACTAGAATTTCAGAGTGACCATTAGAGTAAACATCTGCAGTATCAAAAGTACGAATACCTTCATCATAAGCCTTCTTTAAGATGGCAAAAACTTTTTCTTTATCCTCAATGACCCAATCAGCCCAAGTCTTCTTACCAAAGGACATACATCCAACAATGATTCTTGATATTTTAAGACCTGTGTCAACGTGATTTAGTTTGTTAGTATAAGTTAACACATGAGTGATAAAATGATGATCACGTTGTACGTACCTGTTGGGCCCAAGTTTGTGTATAAATCTTTTGGAATTGCTGACCAGTCAGACATGTTTAGTGATGTAATATAGTGATTACAGGATGAATTCAAATTTAGAGATATCTGAAGAAACTGAAAAAAGGGAAAGTTTCGTGTGTTTAAATAATAGTTGGTTACTAATCACCATATGCGCTCCAATGTTTGGGCCTGTCGGAGACAAGCGCTATTTCCATTGTTATAGTCGTTGTTGCCGGATTGTTTGTGTTTTGTCCTAGCCATACTAATCCTCAATCTTATGGGCTTTAGATGCCCTCATACATAAATATTCAATATTCAATTAGTCAGCTTGCAGAGGTAGAAAGATTTCCGTTCTTCAATTTCTACACCAGTTTTAACGCTAGGTGCACTCACTAGCTTACTATGGATAATTGTTATCTCACTATGTTGGGTAACCTATGATCCTGGAAAATATAATACTTTTTTATTAACGTACAACAGAATCTATAATGCAGTGCAATTTATCTAAGTTTACGTAGAAATACAAATGAGGTCTTACTCTATTCCTCCATCTCGCTGTCGCTATCACTATCTTCTCTGAAATTATCAGTGAACTTCTTTGCATCGTTTGGTCCAAACCAGCCGCCATCGTCATCGTCATCATCATCATCATCATCATCATCATCAACCTCTTCTTCGGCGTCATTGATCTCGTCTTCACTGTTATCTTCTTCTGGGACGTCCTCAATTATCCCTTCTTCTTCGTCATTTGATTCAATTACTAAAGCCTTAGTATTAGAAGCAACTTTCAAAAATTCATGTAAATGTTCATTCTTAACATTGGCTTTCACTATATCTTTAGCAATTCTATTAATGAACCTTTGTAGCGATCTTAAAGAACTTGCAAACATAGCTTTATTTCTGGTGATGAATTTACCGTGACTGGTTAATAAACTGGAAATCCATAACAAGTTGAATTCAATATGTTGACTTTCCATAGTTATAGATCCAATGAAATTCAACAATTTTTCGACATAAATAATAGGTAAATCTTTTGAAATTAATGAAATGTCAGTGAATGGAACAGACTCATAAACTTTGTGAATTAAATATTTCTCATTTAATCTGAAAGCCATAACTAAGGCAGTTAAGTAGTCACCATCTTTCAAAATAGCCAATGTGGATTCAGGAGTAACGTCAACATCCAAATCAAATGGATCAAAAATAAATGATGAATCAACACTATACACAAGTAAGCCTTCAGTTGAGGCACATGAAAAGGCATTTGCGGTTGGTGAGAATTTTATGCTAGTAACTCTGATTTCAGGTCTTGTTGATCTAGCTGAAATATCACCTCTGTTAGAACCAGGTAATTCAGCATATCTTCTTCTTCTATCTTCTAAGTCTGATAAATCACCGTCCTCGTCAATTAAATCAATAGCACCCGCATCAGTCATATTTTTGGAGTTTAAGATTTGTAAAGTACCATTTAATTGCATATTATTGGAAACAGTAAATCTTCTGAGTAAAACTTCATTGGGTAAATCGTATAAACAAATTGAATTATTATTACCAGCAGCAACTAAGGACAACCCATCGAAACTATAGCAAATAGTAGAAAAATGTTTACCTCTTTGTGAATTTTCAGCAGTAAACCTATCTTCGAGGTATCTACCTCTTATTATATCTCTTTTACCATCAATCTGTCTGACCTGTTTGGCATTCTCAATATCCCAAAATAATATTTGACCATCTAAAGTTGAAGCTGCAACTTCTTTTGAATCAGGTCTCATGGCTAAACATAAGCATTCAGAAACAACATTAAAAGGCTCACTCGTCTGCGATCTACCAAAAATATCCCATATTCTAATAGTTTTATCCCAAGAAGCACTTGCTAATGAAGAGGAAGCTTCTGAACCAAAACTTAAACATGAAATAGGGCCCTCATGGCCAGCCAACTGATCTAATAATTGAGCCGTTTGAACGGACCAAATTTGGATTCTAAAATCATCTAAAGACCCAGCGCAAACAATTTCACCACTTGGATCAACAGCAAGACAAGAAAATTGCAATCTTTCAGTAGAAGTAAAGGTTCTAAAATTTCTAAATCTAATTAAATCCCATGCTCTGACAGTACCATCTAATGATGACGAAAACATAACTTGACCTCTTTTTGCAAATGCAACTGCTGTAACACTAGATGTATGTTCTTCAAAAGTAGCTAAACAAAAACCGGACATTATATCCCAAATCTTAATTTTACCATCATCTGAAGCACTGACAATTCTTGAACCATCTGGGGAATAAGCTAAGTCATTCATTGAGTCAAAATGGCCTTGTTGTCTTAAAATGTAAGATTCTGACTGCCATTCATAGACCAATAATTGACCGAGTTTCTTGGAACCAAATGCAATCCATTCCCCAGTCTCATTTATCGTTATAGTGTTAACAGAATTAGATCCCATTGATAATTGTTGAATTAAAGTGAAAGTTGGTAATTCGTATAATCTAAATTCACCATTGGTGAAACCGACTATAAGCAAATTAGAACTAGCATGGAAAGTTGCACACTTTAATTTTGATTCACTATGAAAGAAGTTCTTCCCTAATATTCTCCAACTTTCATGTTTTTTATCTTGTTCTAATTCTTCTTCGCCTGGTCTTTCAGAATATTCCCATCTGAACAAGGCACCATCTTTTGAAAGTGTGTATATTATATTTTGAGACTCATCAAAGAATGCCTTAATAACATAATCTCTGTGGCCAGCTAATGTCATTTTCATATGTGCATCTGTATTTTCCAGCGTAAAAAGTCTAGCAGTCAAGTCTTTAGAAGTTGTTAAAATATATTGGGAGTCACCAGACCAGGTCAATGACGTGATATCTGAATAATGGCCAGCGTAAACTCTATGACGCACAAAAGGAGCAAATTGTCTGTCTTCAGCCATATCTGGAGTTTTCCAAACTTGTAATAACCTGCCTGCAGCCAATGCAAAATGTGTTCCATCTGGTGAAAACTGAATGTCATGAACTTTTTCTTTAAAATTGAAATGGTGCAAAACTGTTCTAGCTTTGAAATTAACTAAAATTGCACGTCCATCTTCATCAACTGATAATAATAATGTTTGCTGTTTGTTTAATGCTATACAAGCTATGTTCTTTCTGTGTTCATAATCCAATGTATAAGATTTATTGTTAACTAAATCAAAAACAGAGACTCTATTTCCCACTGGTGATAAAAGTGTGGAACCATCATGTGTGAACACTAGGTTTCCTTGTCTGTATACGGTACCCAAAAGATTTGAAAACTTGAAATCGGATTTCATTATTGAAGTAATGGGTCCAATGAGTTAGGGTTTTGCTTTCTACAAGAGTTTAATCAATTTTTCACATTGATAAAGTTAGCTTCACAAAAAAAAATAAAAAAATTTCAGTCGTGCGGCGCTTCATATCGCTTATGTCACTGCTTATGTTATCTACCACATTTAATCTGTTGTGTCTTACTGGATGTCTTTTCTTCCACTCCACTAATTGATTATATTGTAGAGCAAAACAAAAACAGAATAAAAGCCAAGCTGTAAGAAGCAGGCAAAATATAGTTAAACTAACCACAATGTTTTAATTCGGTTATTTGAAGGCAGTTTGGACTATAGCAGAACCTCTTGAATTGCTAAACAAATAGGCAAGAGTGTAAGGTTGGAAGTCAGCCCCATTTCACTCTCGAGTTTCCCCTACAAGGTTAACAAATATCAAATGATATTATAAATAGTTAGTTATTTAAAGCATTTATTTATACATCTAGGACTTTCTCTCTCCAAAATCAAGGGTGGAAATATAGCGAAAAATATAGATTGGCGTTCGGCTTTCAGTTTGAATACTCATATAATTATTCAAATTGATGAGTTATCCCATGCAATACTGAATCAAGGGTATTTTTTTCAAGAACACAAATTTAAGTGTAATTAAAATACTAAATGAAGGAAATATGCGATAATGCAGGTATATACAGATTTATTGAGTTGATTGAAGGGTTTAGTGACTCATTGGCTACCGTAGAAACGTACGTTATGCTTCTTTTGTCTTAACTGTTGTTTATCCAGGTTTTGTTTTTTTATTAAAGAAAAACCAGTACTGTTGTTAAAAAAGGGTTCTCAAAAAAAGGTAAGACAAGTGATGAGTATAAAATAAATAGAGTTGAAGATGATAGTATTCAGGAACAAGAAAAGACCATTGATAATCGATCAACCCTATAACCGATTCTTCGTATATTCTTTCTGTGATAACTTAGCCTTTTTTTAATTTTATATTAACTTTTCTTTCAGCAATTATTTTATAACTTCTTTCTATTTTATATCTGATAGCGTGTATAGAGAATACAAATTTAACCCCAATTGTTTTACCCAGACATAGGTGTTAAAGGAACCTCGATTATGTAAACTTGCTTTTGAGTCTCGGCTTTAAGCAGAAAGGGCTCTTGCTCCAAAGAGACTTGATTAGATGAATCAGGGGAAACGACAGGGTATTCATTTTGCTGTTTTAGAAATTGCGACATAACTGTTGCTGGATTGATTCCCACATACAATTCCACTAGGGCCAGAGCCATCAAATGGCACAACTGCAGCAACCAAAAGTCCTTTTATGTCCGTCGCTTAAGATCAAAACGGAGTAAATTTCCCAATATAGCAAGTGTGACGCGTCTACTCCTACATATATATTATCTCCGAATCTATTTGAGAATAGACTATACATACACCTAGAGAGAACTCTAGGGTTCTATCGTGAATTATCAAATCAACAAATATGACTGGAAACCAGGTATCTATTTGTAAGCAATATCTGCTCTAATATAAATAACTTTCCAGTTGTCATATCGGGATCAATTTTCACGAAGGTTATTCGATTTTTAGATTAAACAAAAGAGAAACGCTATGCCTTCGCACAGTTTGGTTGTTGAAGATCCAAAATCAATTACCGAGTTTGATAAATCAATTTCCAACAATAATTCAACTATTGTGAATAACAAATTAGCTTATAAATATAGTCCTGAAGATGATTCACCAGAATTATCGAAAGTTGCTACAGAAGACATTGAAAAACTCCCATCGGTTTTCAAATCCCATTTCCAGGAAATCATCTGTATTATAACTCTTACATTTGCTCCTGGTTGTGTTACTATGGCAATGGGTGCTTATACTGTTTCAATCAGCGACACCATGAAAGATTTCGATATTAAAGGTAGCTCATCTGCTTGGCTAGTTGGTTCAATCAGTTTAGCTAACGGGGCTACTTTGATTCTGATGGGTTCTTTATCTGATGCAATTGGTAGAGCAAATTGTATTGTTGCTGGTTTTTTTCTTTATGCAGTGTTTTCCTTAATAGGTGGTTTTATGCAATCCTTGGTTAGCTTGTGCATATTAAGAGCTTTAAGTGGTGTTGCAATCAGTTTATCATTAACTTCAAGTTTTGGTCTCGTTGGTGCCACTTATGCTGAGGGATCAAGAAGAAAGAACAGGTTTAATGCTATAATATCTGCCGGAAATCCCCTTGGTAGTGTTGTTGGTAACTTTTGTGGAGCCATATGTGTACAATTTGTTGGATCTTGGAGAGATGTTCATTACTTTTTTGCTATTTTATATACTTTATTGACTCTTGTGGCTTTATACAGTGTCCCTAGAGACAACGGCTTTAATTTGCTTGAGCTGAAAAAGGTTCTCAAAAATTTAGATTACGTGGGCGTTTTACTAAGTTTAGCTAGTTTCACCTTGATCTGCTTCAGTTTAACTCAGGTAGATGCAACTAAAGATAAGTGGCATACACCTTATATTATTGCTCTCTTGGTGGTTGGAATCTTCCTCTTAATTACTTTCTTACTTTGGGAATGTTATATCCCAAAGAGACCATTGGTTCCAATGAAGATTTTTCTAAACAAGAGGTTCTCTATATGTGCTGCTATAATGGCTTTGACTTGGACTGCTTTTACAGGAATGTTTACTTATTACTCAATTCTATACCTCGAACAAATATTGGATAATTCTCCTATTCTTGCGGCAGTTAAAATTATGCCAATGTTTATAATGGGTACAATTGTTAATGTCATAGCTGCTTTCACATTACATCTAATCAGGGGTCAAACTATTATGGTTATCGGATGCACTGCTTTTGTTGCTTGTATGATTATTTTTGCTACTCTAGATATTCACAGAAACTATTGGTTGGGATTATTTTGGTGTACCATTCTTTCTGTTATTGGTGCCGATTTAATTTGGAATGTTGCTTCCTTGGTTACATATTCCTCAGTTACAAAAGACTTGCAAAGCTCCGCTTCTGGTTTACTTAATATGTTGATTATGTTAGCCAGTGTGGTGGGTTTGGGTATTTCTTCTGCAATTATCTCAGGAGTTAATGATGACTATGGTACAGACAGACAATACGATGATTTGAATAAATTATTTGATAGTTTTAAGAAGGCTTTCTATTTTGCTATTGCCACCACATCATTAGCTTTAGTTTCTACTGCATTTTTAGATGTTGGTAAATTTAAAAAAGAGAAAAGGGTTAAAGAGGCTGAAGTCTAAATTTAAATGGATGAAATGACTTGATTATTCTACTTAATTCAGTATAATCCTTTCCAAAACTTTTGTATTTTTTCTATTATTATTTTATCATTATATTCCTTTAATTATATATTTGAAATAAACCTGGCTACTCAATTTCGAAGTACATATAATAGTAGAGAAAACAAAGACATTATTAGGAGTTACCCTTTTTTTCAGAAGCCTTATTGTTTTGAAACAACAGGCACTACTTGATATTACTACTAATACAGCTGTACCATCACTGTTAGCAGCAATAGCTTTGATGTGAATTTTCCCAAAAAAAATGGCTGGAGACTTATGACAGGTGTAAATGTTTCTTCTGTAAGAAGTTAGCAAAATGAAAATCTTCTTAGATGTAGTTGTTTGTTTTCTAACTAATCCTGGTATCTAAACGTCCAAGTTGGCTATAAGAGAATACGTATGTTAAGACTTAGCTTGGATTTCACTACAGAGTACACAAACTATAAAATCATAAAAATATGCAAAGCATCAAATATATATGTCGGAACTATGATTCTCATAGTACATAAGATAGTTAATTCTACCTTTAACGATATGACGTACTCATAGTCAATAAGATAGTTAATTATACCTTTAAAGATATGATGTACGTGGCACAAGGAATATCCTCACTGGTTAAAGATTTCCATTAGTTAAGTCACAAATGGGAATGTAAAGACTTCGTATAAATATGAGGAATAATCCTTAATTCTAGGATTGATTTATATACTTATATAGTGAAAAGAATAGAGGTCAAGTCTTATCATAAAATTAATTCCGGTTAGAATTCTTAGTATACAAAGCAACTTATACTTATACAGCCACCAATTACGTAGGTTACCTTACCTTACGAGATACAAAGGAGAGATATCCAATAGTTGCACCTTCGTCTACAACAAGAACCTCTGTTGTATTTAAACCACGAAGGGGGTATCTACAATTGGTAAAGGCCAACATATTCATTGAATTTGTTACCCGATACTCCGATAATATATATATAAAATTCAGATAAACAAAATTAATAGATAACAAAGATAATAATATAAGTTTAACTATTATAATAGCTTAAATAGGAAACTACCAAGTCGTGATTTCATCTGGATTTATCCTATCAATGTAGGTTCCAAACAGGTGTTAATTCTGATGGATATCAAACAATGTAGTATCTGATAAGTTTCGATATTATCAAAATTAGATTCAAATATCCAACCAACCGTTTCTCTTACCCTTCCTGTAAGAGAAAAGGTTGGAAACCAGACGAAGTCATAACCTGGAGTTTTCCTAAAATGGCTAAACTTGTTTATTGTTTTTGTTTCCTATAATGGCTAAACTTGTTTATTGTTTTTGTTTCCTATAATGGCTAAACTTGTTTATTGTTTTTGTTTCCTATAATGG